>JAODPA010093232.1:0-23059 GCA_025585075.1 Nepenthes mirabilis | reverse complement strand
AAAAAAACAATAATCAATTACTTTACAAATAAAAAGTTAAGAATATTTTAATAATTTTTGTTTTATTATTATGGATATAACATTTGAACTGATGTAAACCAATCCAAACCGGATGAAGGATTATTGGTCGAAGATTATATCGGGCGGACCGGATAAACCGGTCATTACTTAAAAAAACATTGCCGATTGCCACTGTGGAGCCAAGAGCCTCGATCAGCTCATCTTTTTTGGTCAGAGGAGAACCGAACCTCGGATGTGCAAGAAACCAAGAAAAACGGCATCATCGTCAATCAGAATCAAATTGATAAGCTATCGTTTCTTTCGGTTTGAATAATTTTTGTCTTCTCCCCTCTAATTTAAGGTACTATTGGTTAGGGCTTTAGTATATCTGACATCTTTTTCTCATCGTTGAATCCGCTGCTTTTGGTTTCTCTCACTTTTTTTGTGGCTCTAGGTTTCTGTTTTTCCGATCACTCGATATGTTTTCTCTTTGATTTCGATGTTCCTTCTTTTTTCAGTTATCTGATTGTGAACTAACAAGGAGCCTAGCAAGATGGATTTGGTATCTGGCTACAAGGTTTAATTTCTCTATCTTTTTCTCACATTCTCTCTAGAGAATGTGTTCGTTTTGATGGACTGCGAACATGTGATTCAATGTTCGGAAGATCGATGTTGGTTTCCTTGAATTATGAAGCTCCTTGAAAAGATGAAAATTCGTATACTTTTCTGCAATTTTGTTTATTCGTTGTATTCTGGTGTTTGACTTGGACGGATAAGGTGAGATTGGAAGTTATGGTTTTTATCTCATGCAAATTAACAAGGTTATCGAAATTTTGTGCAGGGGGTTGTGGGACTTGTGTTTGGAAATGAGAATTCTACCGCAAATGATGATCGGTACAGTGTGATTACCTTCGCTAATTGCAAAATTTTTTTATCTTCTATTACTTATGAATGCGATACATGACCAAAAACATGGTTGATAAAAATATCATGGTTTATCGCTGGTGATTTCTGCATACGATGCTGGTTTGTCACTATATTTAGTAAGCTGCTCCTTGAAATTGGAAATGAATCCGCAAGTCTCTGTCTAATAGAATTTAAGTTCAAGCCTCCATTGGCGTATGTAGGAAAGTCAAAAGTCTTATATTATGGTTTTGGTTATGCAAAGTTCTGAGTTTGATAAACAGGTAGCAGTTTTGTTTTGTAATCATGACATGGTGATTTTTATGTTGTAATGAGTTCTAGTGACTGGGTTTTATTAATAGCTATGTGGAGCGTTTGCTTGACCGACTAAACAATAGTACAAAAGCTGAGGATAGGAGGATGGCAATCACAGAGCTTCAGTCTGTTGTTGCGGAAAGTCCGGCTGCACAACTGGCATTTGGGGCAATCGGTTAGTGTTTTTTTCTTTCTTGATATCTGGATATAGATTTTCATCTCGTCCATCTTGCGTGATAATACAATGTACTTTGTTTTTCTTACAGGCTTTCCTGTGTTGTTAAGTGTTCTGAAGGAGGAGCGTGATGATGTTGAAATGGTTAAATTTTTTCTATCTTTTTAGTTATTCACCTTCTTAATCCATTGTTGCAGGACTCATATATATATATTTTAATTCTTATTTAGTGGCATTCTCTTTCCTTTTGAGTCAAACTCAGTTTGTGTTTTATTTAGAATAACAGTTGGGTGTCAAAGTTCTTTTATTTTTTTCAGAAGAAAGGTTCAATTCTCAAAATATGGTTTGATAGATTGTTAGGATATTGTGAAGTATATTTTGGCTCATCAGAAATCTTTTTCACTTCCTGTTTTTTATTCTTGTGCTTGTCATCAAATCATCAGATTGCCTCAAGAGCTGTTATTCCTGCTTCAGCATTTTGCCCTTCTGGTATGATGCGTCTCTGATATGCTTGGCATCATCTCGCTGCACCATCCTCAGGGCATCACTTTCTCTTCTTCTGATTTCTCCCTCCTTTCCATTTTCTCCCATATTAAACTTCTCTCTTTGACCAAACTTTTTTGACTTACCCTCTTCTCATTAGATTCATTATGTTTTTTCCCCCTTCAGCAGCCAAAGAATAAATCCAGAAACTGCCCTGAGATATTAACAGTAATAATACAGAGAATAACAGGTAGTGGGAGACAAAGAATGAAACAGTTTTTGGCAATGAATGTCAGCAGTCAAGAAACACAGGGCCATGTGAAAATCAAAGAATTTTGGCAAAATCGGAAGAGCGGGCTTCAATTATGATAAAATCAAGCTCTAAGATATTGTTCTTTGATCTGCAAGATCATAGTAAGGAAATTAGATGGCTTTAAAAGGAAAGGGACTGAGAGGAGATAGGGAGCCCCAAGTCCTCCTAAAATCCTATAAATAAAAAAATCTATGCTGTTTAAGCTTTGTTAAAACTGTTTAGTCAAATTTTCAGACCCCGTGACCAAAATTTTCATTGCTAGTTGGTTGCCGGAGTTTTGGTTCTTGCTTCCTTCTATCTCAGATGTGATGTGGAGAATGAAAGTGACAGCTGAATGTAATGGGATGGCGAAAGGATAAGCTATGAACAAACTTGTAGATAGGTCTTATCTCCAAGAAAACTTCAACTTATTGGTAATGTAAAGGAACTGGGAGGCCAAAATAAAAAAAATATCAAATCTGACTTTCAACTGGATATGGTTTTTCTTAAACTTCTATAATCTAAGAATTATTGACCAAATGTAATTTCCCATTAACATTAGTGACAAATAAGTGATGTGACACTAAACATTTGTGTATATAATCTATTTTGCCATAGTTTACTATCAAATGTGAAGGAAATGCAAGTTTAAGTTTGGATGGTGTGGTATTATGATTAAAAAAATATGCAAAGCATCATTAATTGTGATGCATGATTATGATTAGGTATAACATACAATCATTAAGGAGAAAATAAAAATGGACCTGAATAAGATGCAGAGTGTGGGGACTCTGAGTGATTTTTCACCCCAATAGAATTATCACTTCATAGCAATGACTGGTTTTGCTGTATGAATTGCAAGATGCAAAAGTGGTTTGTGCTCAATGCTTGCAGGTTCGAGGTGCTTTGGAAACCCTTGCAGGTGCTTTGACCCCTCTTAACCATGCTAAAGGTGCAAGAAATGAGGTTCAACCAGCTACAATGAATGCTGATTTGCTATCTAGAGAAGGAGATAGCATATCTCTGCTCCTGAGTTTGCTGGTGAGAATTATTTGTTTATATCAAGGGCACCTCACAAATGTTACCATTTAATATTGTACTTAATTCTATATTTTGACTCGTCCTGTTTGGCAGTCGGAAGATGATTTTTACATACGCTATTATACACTTCAACTCTTGACAGCACTTCTTACAAATTCACCGAGCAGGTATTCTTCCTAGCTACAGCCTACCCCCTTTTTCTACAATATACTTCCAGCAGTCTTGGTAGAAAAATTTTGCTGAGTTCCTATCAAGGTTACAGGAGGAGATTCTGGCTATTCCTCGAGGTATAACTCGGCTAATGGATATGCTTATGGATCGTGAGGTGTGTAGTCTAGCAAATTATGATTTTTCCTTTGGTATCATTGACTACCCTCTATAGTTACACTACCATTGCTGGAGCTTGGAGAGTGCCCATTAGAAGTATTGATCACAGTGTTCTATTTGCTTTCTCGAGTTACAAATTCTAATTTTTGTTGTATTATTAATATGGTAATCTGTGCAACTATTGGTAAATCCTTCTCATTAGAATGTTAGAAAGGTGTTTATATTTTCATTAATGTCTGGAACTGCTAACAACATTATTGGATCTGGATAAACCAATTGCATTGTCAATCTTCTAGGTCATACGAAATGAGGCCTTGCTGCTTCTTACTTACTTGACTCGTGAAGCTGAGGTGAGAACCTCCTCCTCCTCATCTAATTTTAAATGTTGATTTATTCTAACTTTGCTGTTGGACTGTGTGATTTATCAGCTGATTGAGCTTCATAAATTCCACAATTTTGTTCATTTAGGAAATTCAAAAAATTGTGGTCTTTGAAGGTGCTTTTGAGAAGATTTTTAGCATCATCAAAGAGGAAGGAGGTTCGGATGGAGGAGTAGTTGTGCAGGTAAATTGTTAACTGGGATTTGCATATATCCCATGTTGTTTAATGGTATCCAAGGGTACCTTTTGTTTGCTGCTTTTTTTGGATCCCAAACATTGCCACTCCTTTTTTTTAATGATGTTTTATTTATCAAGATAATACTGCTGCTGGTATTGACATCCTATTTATGCTGCATGTGTTATAACAAGCTCCACTTTTAATTTATTGATGCGTAGTGCAGATATAAATTGTCCACACATCAATAAATTATCCACCAAAATCTTACAGCATATATAAAGATTCTTGCAGTGTAATCCTTATTTTTGTTACTTCACAGGATTGTCTTGAATTGCTGAATAATATTTTGCGTAAGAATTCGTCCAACCAGGTGTGTTGCAGGCTGTTGTTAACTTTTACCATTATTTACCATTATTTTCCGTAACTAATGATGTTTTCTATGATTTAGACTTTGTTGAGGGAAACTATGGGTTTTGATTCTGTGATATCACTTTTGAAGCTGCGAGGAAGGACCTATAACTTTACTCAACAAAAGGTTAGATATTGTGTTGCTGCCCTCTCTAACTGAGATATGTGTCTTCACTTCTTCAACTCAAGGCTTACATGTCTCCTCTGGTTGTCTTGAAAAATATCAAACTAGTAGACAATAAATCTTCTCAGTGTGATAGAGACCATTAATTTACTGATAGCTGGTGGCCCAGAAAGTGAGCTGGGGAAAGATGTCAATAGCATGACCAATAAGACAGTCTTGGTTCAGGTTTGTTAATGGACCTGTTTCTCATTTACGAATGCTATATTTTGCGACAGCTCATGAGGTGTAATGTTGGATTAATTGTAGAAAAGAGTTCTGGACCATCTACTATTGCTTGGAGTTGAAAGCCACTGGGCTTCAGTTGCAGTTCGTTGTGCGGTGAGCTTTTTCTAATTCCTTTCATGATAATACAGAGAGTTAGTTTATTTATATGCATAGTCATTGATTTTGCCAGGCACTTCGATGCATCGGTGATTTGATTGCTGGACATCCTAATAATATTGATGCTCTTGCAAGTAAACTACTTGGGGAAGAGATGCAAGTAGAACCTGCTCTAAATTCCATTCTCCGAATTATCTTGCGAACTTCTAGCATGCAAGAATTTTTCGCAGCTGACTATGTTTTCAAGAACTTTTGTGAGGTCCGTTTTTCCATTATCACCCTCTTCAATTTCTCCTAAGAATTATTGCAAATGCAATTTGTAATCATCTTTTCTCATAAGAAGCAATTTAATCTTAGCACACCACCCCCAAGCAAAAGAAGTGGATAGAAGAAAAAGGTTTTGTTTGTCCCTTGTACTCTGGATGTTCTGCTTTTTCATTTTATCTTGCTCCATTATTTTTTGCAACAGAAAAATGCTGATGGTCAAATGATGTTAGCATCTACAATGATCCCACAACCACATTTATTGACTCATGCTTCCCTTGAAGAGGATGTGAACATGTCATTTGGAAGGTTTGTTCTGTCTCTTGGCAGTTGCCATGGTTTTTTTGATGATTATTAATTATAATGCCAGGTGATAATGTGCTAGTGGCATCGTGATCCTTGGTCACATGACTCACTTTTTCTGTGGGCATGAATAACTACTTTGTTTGATAATTACTCGCGTGTTTCCTTTTGCAGCATTTTGTTACGTGGTCTTACTGTGAGTGAAAATGATGGTGACCTTGAGGTACTTACTGCTTCTTTAGTTCTTGAATGATGGATGGTAAACAGTTCTGCAATTTGATAGGTTTATCAGATGAAGATGATGATAATTGTTTTGTTGCATTGGCAAACTGCTCCTGAAATAGCCTTTCTTGCATAGTGACAATGACCAGTTGTTGCTCCTGAATTGATTGAGACTTGGATAATCCTGGCTATTGAGACTAGGCTTTCTATTTTATCCCCTAGTGAAAAGTGAGAAAGAAAATAGTAAAACCTCTTTTGTTTTGTGTACGATGTTCTGTGGTCTTGATTTAATTGTATCTATTTCGTCATCTTATAGATCATGGAGGCAAATATCAGACGATATGTATCGATATTGGAATCTCTCGACAATAATATTTTCCGATATTACGACAATGTCACGATATGTTTCTTTATCGGCCGATACACCTGATATATCAACCAATATTTAAAATATCAGCTAATACGTTAGAATTGTTTTTCGTGTGATATATTCAATACTAATGCGTATTATCTGATATGACCATATCGTTACCAACATTTTCATTGATGTTATAGATATGTGCTTGGGGTTTTTTATCTGCATTTGTTTGTATGTTTATGGGCTGTCGTTGATGTATGGAAAACCTTTTGGCTAATGCTTCTCTATGACAGACTTGTAGCCGGGCTGCTAGTGTTTTCTCTCATATCTTGAAGGACAATATTCAGTGCAAGGAGAAGGTATGCTGTCTTGCTCTCTCTGTTCTCCATTTGTTGTAGTAGTTGAATATGCATAACCAGAATGGCTTATCCGGCCAAACCTGAGCCTGTGGCTTTAATTTATTGACTGCTCTCTCTCTCTACCCCCTCCTTCCTTCCCTCCCTCTAGGTCTCTTGGTTTTCAAAGTTATTCCATCCTTTCTTCCGGGCCACACTTCCTAGAAAATTGCTGTCCAATGTTCACCCCATAGACCAGCTTGTTTCCTGCTCAATAGATGTTGAATATGCAAAGAAATGTGGGGAGATGGAATCTAGATAGTGGGTGGTAGATATTTCAACGAGTTAAGTTTATAAGTGACAGTAGACATTTCAACAAGTCGGTACCTGGCTAAGTGTCAAGGGACGTTTCCATCTATTTTATCACCCTTCATTTTTCTCTTTACTGGTGGGGAAGAAGGATAAACAAAGGTAATGTCAAGGGATCTGAAATGTTATCAAATTTTTTGATCAGCTAACTGCTTTTCAAGCCTTTCTATTTCTAATTTTATGAGAACTCACAGGCCATAAAAATCAACCTTGAGGTGCCATTGCAATCTCTAGGAGCTCCAGAGCCACTGATGCATCGTATGGTGAAATACTTGGCTCTTGCTTCTTCCATGAACAAAGACGGAAAGCCAAATGGGAAAGGAGGCCTGTTTGTCCAAGAAATAATTCTTAAACTGCTGGTTACATGGCTAGTTGAATGCCCAAGTGCAGTGCAGTGTTTTCTGGATGCACGTCCCCATCTTACATTTCTTCCTGAGTTGTTGTCAAGTCAATCTGCGAGTCCATCCATAAGGGGGCTGGCGGCAATACTTTTGGGAGTGTGTGTTCTCTTCAATGAGTCAAGTGACAGCAGCAAGGATGCTTTTGCCATTGTTGATGCTATCAGCCAGAAAGTTGGGCTTACGTCATATTTTATGATGTTTGATGGGATGCAGAAAAGCTTCCCTTTTTACACAGCGAAAGCATCTGAGCAACGTAAACCTTTGACAAGATCTAGTGCTGCTAGCATGGTAGATATTGAAGATGTTGAAGAAAATGACCTGATGGATCAGAAAAACGGGGATCAAGCTCTTGCATCATTATTTGATTCTAGCTTCATTTCCTTTGTTAACGGCTTGGAGGCAAATATTAGAGAACAAATTGTAAAGACATACAGTCGTCCGAAGACCCAGGTGGCCAATGTTCCTGCCGAGCTGGAACAAAAGAGGGGGGAAAGTGACATGGACTATATCAAACGCCTGAAAGCATTCGGGAAGCAGCAGCTCTCTGAAGCTCAGGTATTGTTCTGTTACTTGGATATTCAGCTTCGTTGTGTCTTTCCTCCCCTCCACATTAGAAGTTCCACAATACGTGCCATTGATCATGGCATTAGCTGAGTTGGTTAAGGCTGAGGCCTTGATTTAATTCAATTCTCGTACCCCTACCCCACCTCCCCCCTCCCCAAAAAACCTCACCTCTATTTTGCCAAAAAATAACAGAAAAAAGGTTCATACCCAACCGTAGTCACCTGGCTGCTATATGTTTAGTATCTATTTTGGTATGCCCGACATTCTGTTTGTCATTGCTGACTACTTGGTTATTTATTGTTTTTCATCTCATGGTAAGATGACCGAGTTGCCTAACACTCGCAAAAAGTGTGGTGGGAGGGACCAAGATGATAATTAATAAATGCAACTCCATAGCCCCTCTTCCCATCTTTCTAATCTTTTCCTCAGAATTTCTTTCATGTTACATCCATATTTTTTTTTATCTGTACATCTCAGTAAATACCACTGCGTTGATTAAGTCATTCTAAATTCAGCCATAAAACTAGATGGAGAAATTCACTGTAGATTAAGTGTATGGATTGACTTCCATATATGTTCACAGGTCATCAGGAGTGCCATATTCTTAAGGATGCACTTAATAAAGGCATCAGCATTTCTTGGATGTTCTCTATACTGTAGAATCTTTGAATTTTATTTTGGTTTCGGATATAGTATGCATTCGTGCTATCACGTTAATCGTCAGGCTGAAATAGAATTGATGACCCTTTGTCTGCTGCCTTAGGAAGTCATTGCAGACATTTGCCTGGATTATGAAATTTCCTGTTCTTAAATAAGGGAATAGCTTGCAGTTTTTTCAATTGGATGCTTTGTTTTCTGGCAATCTTATCTTATTTCCTTCGTATAGGAGCTTCGTGGTCTAAATGCAAGTTTGTTGGAAGAGTTGGCCAAGACGGACAGGATGCCTGGGCAAAGGGCTGGTGGGACCTCTGTGGAGGCACTCCGGAGAGAACTGAAAGAAGCAGCTGGAAGACTGGAGATGCTCACGGCAGAGAAAGAGAAGATGGAATCTGAGGTGTCCACGTACAGGAATGTTGCCGGGAAGATGGAATCTGATCTAAAGAGTCTGTCTGATGCTTACAACAGTATTGAGCAGGCAAATTACCACCTTGAAAAGGAGTTGAAGGCTTTGAGAAGCGGAGGAGCTATGCCATACCCAGATATTGAGACAATCAAGGCAGAAGTGAGGGAAGAAGCCCAGAAGGAAAGCGAGGCGGAGCTGAATGATCTGCTTGTTTGCCTAGGCCAAGAACAGAACAAGGTGGAAAAGCTGAGTGCAAGATTAGCTGAACTGGGGGAGGATGTTGACAAACTGCTTGAAGGAATTGGAGATGATGCTGGGCTGCCCGAGGATGACGACGAAGAGGAAGACTAAAAGTGCCATCTCTCTTTGACTCGTGTCTGTCGGTGTAACCATTGCAAGAAAATATGTGCCCTAATTTGTTGAGTAATCTTTCTGTCAGATATGTTGTGCATATTTTGTGGTTGATCATATGGGAGTTGTCAGACTATTAGAATTCGGTGTTTCTGTAATTTACGGTAAAGTTATCAATTGGACAACCGACTCATTAATGGTAAAATTAGATAATTTATTGTATTTGCCATTCTTTCTTCCAAATTTGCCAAACTCTTAAAAATTTTGCTTCATGTAAACACTGATACGCTTCATCGCTAGGTTGTAACTGCTAGCTTAATATGGGGATTGCTTAGTTAAGACTGGTAGGAGCAGCCTTTGCCTGATGTTTTTCTAATACCCCAAAATGTGTGTTTGGTACATACGAAATTGGTTGCATTTTTAGACTCTTTGGTCCCCTCCCTACCACCAAAGCAGCAGCCAGCACCAGCCAGCATACACATATATATGGTTTATTTGCTTGTTTATTATTAAAGTTGACCAACATTTATATAGATATATACACACACACATGCACGCACATACATGGATACATATACATGCACATGTGCGCACACATACCAGCAGCAACGCGTAATACCATTGCTAACCACTAATAATAGCAGAATTCAAATAGCTAAATCAAACAACGCCATGACAATTAAACTGTCGTCTACAGAACCGTGTTGGTTTTGTTGTCAAAGCATCATAAAAAATAAATGGGACCGATGGATAAAGGTAAGCTCTTCAAATGTAGGTTATGAATTCCTATTTACAACCACAAGATCCTCAATCTTCAGCAATATATTAGGAGGTTTATCCGTATTAAAGTGGGCAATGGCATGAATTATTTCTTCACTGAGATAACCGGCACCATAGGGGGCCTTTGACTGAGCACTTCCTCAATCAGCTTAGCACTCGCACAGGGCTTCCAGGGAACGGAACAGCATGCTTCGTTATCTTGGATGACTCTTGGGCCTGGCCGACGACAAATGCAATGAACTTACTTGAATTTTGCAATGGCATGCCTTCATACATGCCAAATCTGCAAAGGAGTGATGAAATTAGATGAACCCTCACTCCTCATAGCAATTGCACTGTAAAATCCACTTAAGAGGATCTTCTAATTGGAAAGTGAAAAAGTTCCTTGGGTGTGTCCTATTTGTGTATATATATCGACCAGACGATCTATCTCGCAAGATTCGACTCGTTTGCGGCGTCCGAGCCCTCTAAAAGTGGTCTAACACTGTTCATCCGAAAATAAAGTGTAAATTTGCATACTCTACCTCTATTTAACTGCGATGAAACGTATGATTGAATGTTCATGTTAAATTTTAAGCCCCGAAAATGTGTATTTGTACACCGGAAGCAAGGGAATGGTCCCGGAGACTTCTAGATGATATTTGACCATCAGAGGTAAAAAATTTCAAACTTTCTTGTGAACTTGGATTGAATTGCTAAAAGGGATTAAGTCCCACAGAAAGATGATAACCGAGCAAGTAAATGAAGGGGAATCCACCAAAATACGATATAATGGATTTGATCTCCTGGATGGAGATATTTGTAGATTTGATCTCCCGGATGGACATATGGATGGAAATGTGATTTTCCGATTGGAAAATGTGATGTACTTGCGGTGGATCTTCCCTCAAAAAAGGATTAATCCATAAAATAGGATCATGGTTCATAGGGGTAGTATTCTCTGGTTTGCCATGTCCATCACGGTGTGAACCCAAGGAATACTTGGCCATGTATTTTGACCACTCATAGAAGCGGGTGATATTTGTGGTACGTTTTAGGATACTATTACGGAAGAACAAGGATTGCCCTGATCCCCGGGGGATACGGGGCGAGTTGAGATGGCTGAGTACTGTAGGCCTAAAATGTAGCCAATGGTCGAGTGCTGTAGATCTAAAATGTAACCAATGATCGAGTGCTGCAAATCTAAAATGTAGCCGATGGTCGAATGCTACAAACCTAAAATGTAACCAGCTTTAGAATGTTTGGCAGACACATTCCTTTCATCGTTTTCTCACATCGTTGGTTAGTACGACCTACTAGTTTGGGTCCGCAAAGATTAATGAAAGTAATAAAAATGAATGGACGTAACCGGAACAAATATGCGAACCAGATGATCCTAGATGTCCCCCCTCCTCGCATGCTTCCTTTTATTCAAGTTATATGTTTCCCCTACTCAGTTACTGTTTTTCCTATTATTTGCTGTAGTTACTGATATATGATTACATTTGCTGAACTGTACGCTCATTCTTACTGTTTCTCCTTCCAGATGAGAACATTAAGCCGGTGCCCGATTATTTAGAGTAAGGAGAGAGACTTGTTTGAGGAGATTAGTTGGATGTTGAAGGCTTGAAATTTTGGATACATTGTTGTAATAGAATGTAAATAGTCTTGTTGGATTAATGTGATTTGTTATTATTTTATGGTTATTGTTATACTTTCGTAGGTTTCTGGATTTAGCTATACTTCCGCATTTATGTTGATGTTTTGGATTTCATTTAGTCCTAGACGGCATCTCTTTAGACCCAACATGGTAGACAAAAGTACTATATTAGAGCCATGGATGGTATGGCGATTATGATCCTGTGTATTTTATTGTAGGCTAAAATATTAATTATTGGATAGTTATGTGCTTGTACAGGCTATTTTAAGCAGGTTGTATTTTTAATTTTTCGTCAAGTTGTAAAGAAAACTCTATTAAAATTTTTGCAGAATCCATAATGATAAAATGAGCATAAGTTTATGTTATCATTGACGGAAATTATTTAAAGAGAATAACCCAATCCATCACATCAACTCTTCCGGTCAATATGTTGACCGTCATAGTTGTGAGTCATGTGAAGAAGCGGGACGGGCTACATCGACCGGTCAACGGTGTGGTTGACTGGCTAATATGAAGCGACAGATAACAGAGTTGACATGCTATATTTGGAAGACCTGATCGACTGTCATACCCAAAAAACGTGTACAATTGACCTACCTTTTTGGGTGGTTGGTAGAAGTCATTCTCGGGACTCCAAAGGATGATCGGTCTGTAGGAGCAAGCATGTGCCGCTTACTGCAGGACAGGACGTGTGCATACAGATAGACCTTGAAAGTTGAGCACCAACCACCAAGTTAGGCTATGGTGAGGGGCGTGTATATATGTATATATACTTTGCACATAACAAAATAAGTGTAAGGAAAGAACAAGAAGGAGAAGACACCGGCCAAGTTGAGAGAGAGTGCAACAGAGGAGTGAAAGTGAAAAGAAAGAGAGCTGTGAGTGAAAACAAAGTGAGAGGGCTTTTGTTTACTTTTGCTCTATTTTTATTTTCACCTCCTATAACTTTCTCATATTTAGTGATTCTTTGTGGATTTAGTATTTCATAATTTTTTCTTATTTTAGAAGGATTTTTCATGTAAAATTTGGTGTTCATTTCTCTTTTTTGTCTCTACCTCACGGTGCTTGTTTGCTTTATCAGTTGGTCGTTCATTTCGGCCAACTAAAAAAACTGTTCTTGTATTCTAGTCTGCAGGCCGCCCGTTGCCTACCAATAAGTTATTCTGGTCTGTAGGCCGTCTGTTTCCTGCCAACAAGTGGTATCAGAGACAGGTTGACAAATTCGTCTAAATGGCAACATCATCCTCAAAGAGCTTGCCATTCAGTGTTGAACAGTTCAATGGGTAGGGCAACTTTATTTTCTAGTAGGAGAGGGTGAAAAATATCTTTACGAGAGAAGGAACAATCAAAGCATTGAAGAAGAAGGAAGATACGCCTAAAAGCCTATCCGAGGAGGACCAGCAAGATAAACAAGATTTTGCCAATTGCACTACCAAACTATACTTTGCAGACAACACGCTCTAGGAGGTCCTCAACTTGATCGATCCGGTGGAGGTGTGGAAAAAGCTTGAAAGCTGATATAAGTCTAAATCCTTGACAACCAGGCTTCATATTAAGAAACAGTTCTATGGACTACAGTTGTCAGAAGGTGGCAGCTTTGAGAAGTATTTGGATGACTTTAATCAGATTGTAATTCAGATGTCTGCCCTTGATAAGGTAATCAAAGATGAGGATAAGGCATTGATGCTGCTGGCATTTCTACCAGCTTCTTATGACCATATTATCACCACGTTGCTATTTGAAAAAGACACTCTCAAATTAGACGAGGTCATCGCCTCCCTACTCATGAATGAGTCAAGGCGGTCGCAAGGGGCTTCGACGTCTTCTCATAGTGAGGTACTTGTGATCGAGTCCAGGGGACGAAGCAAAGGTCGAAGCTAGAAGCCTGGAGAGAAGGGACGGAGTAAATCTCGCTCAAGGTATTAAAACCTTGGTGCCATCATTATGGCAAAAAGGGCTACATCAAGAAATAGTATTTCAAATGGAAGCGCGAGAACGCCGAGAAAGAGAAAGGAGAAAAGGAACGTAGTGAGGACAAGTCCTCCGTCTCAGTGGTCACAGGAGGCGACCTTCTGGTGACATGTGAAGAAAATGTGGCAAACCTGACGGACGAGGAGTTTGGGTGGATAATTGATTTTGGCGTTACTTTACATGTCACGTCCAGAAGGGGATTGTTTATATCTTATACTCCAGAAGACTTTGGAGTGATTAGGATGGGTAATGAAGGAACATCTCCAGTGGTAGGCAGGGGAGATGTTGTATTGGTCACAAACAACGGGACAAAACTAATGCTGAAGGATGTACGTTATGTCCCTAACATTCGGCTGAATGTCATCTCAGCTGATCGACTGGATGACGAAGGTTTCTGCAATACCTTTTGTGAAGGCAAATGGAAACTGCCAAATGATCTCTTGTTATAGCAAGAGGAAAAAAGAGCTCTGGCCTATATGTGATGAAGGCCAGGAAAGGCCTGATCAATGGAATAAAGGAGGACGGACCAAATATGTATCCTCATTACTTGGCCGGCAAATAGAGGGGAGTCTCGTTTCATGGAAACCTGTCCGCCCCAAAGGAAGAAGTACTAGATCTCATACACACAAATGTGTGTGGACCATTTAAAGAAAGGTCGATTGGTGGAGCCCAATATTTTGTTTCTTTTATCGACGACTGCTCCAAAAAGTTGTAGGTTTAGCCACTAAAAACCAAGGACCAGGTTTTTGATACATTTGAGCAATTTTATACTCTTATGGAGTGTCAGACGGGGAAGAAACTGAAGGTCGTCCGGAGCGACAACAATGACGAATACTTGGGACCTTTTGATACCTATTTCTAGTCACGTGGTATCAGGCATTAGAAGACACCGCCAAAGACAACACAGTTGAATGGAGTGGCAGAATGGATGAAGCGTACAACTCTAAAGAGAGTACATTGCATGTTTCGGAAGCTAAACTTTCTGCATCCTTCTGGGTTGAGGCACTTAGGATGGCGGCTTACATCATAAATAGGTCGCCCATAAACCTTTGATGGGTGAAGTGCCGGAAAAGATATGGACGAGTAAAGAGCCGTCCTATGATCATTTACGGGTGTTTGGGTGTAGAGTATTCGTACATGTCCCGAGAGACGAAAGGACAAAGTTAGAGTCAAAGACGATGCAGTGCGTCTTTCTAGGCTGTGAGGAGGATGAGCTGGGCTACCGGTTCTATAATCTAGTTACTAGAAGATTCGTCCGATTAAGGGACGTAACATTCGCTGAAAATGAGATGATTAAAAATATTGGCAGGAAGGCTAAGTGTGATGATGAGCAAACGGACAAAGTAAGTATTAAAGTTGTCTGTTTGACATCATTGGAAGGAGAGGATCATGGCCCTGAGATGGTTGAAGATAATGAAGAGGAGATCATGGTACCGGATAACACCATGGACGGAGTTATCCCTCAACCAGGCGGGAATATTTCTGTTAGACGATCCTTACGTAACAGACAACCATCCGTCCATCTGTCGCTCAACGGATATGTCATGCTTACTGATGCTAGAGAGCCTGAGGACTATGAAGAGGCTATGAAGGACGAAAGCAAGAAAAAATGGTTGGAAGTCATGAAGGATGAGATGAGTTCTCTTCATGGGAACCACATTTTTGACCTAGTTAAGCTTCCTAATGGAGGAAGGCACTAAAGAATAAATGGGTTTTTCGGTTGAAAACAGATAAGAACACCAAGGAGCCTAGATACAAGGCACGGCTGGTGGTGAAAGGTTACGGTCAACGTAAGGGAGTTGATTTTGATGAGATCTTTGTTTCAATAGTAAAGATGTCCTCCATACGAGTCGTGCTGGGTTTGGCGGCTGTCCAGGACCTTAAGGTAGAGCAGATGGATGACCAGACGGCTTTCCTCCATGATGAGCTTGAAGAAGAGATTTACATGGAACAGCCGGAATGGTTTGAGGCTAAGGGGAAGGAATAATTTATCTGTTATCTGAGAAAAAGTCTGTATGGTCTGAAACAATCTCCTCAGTAGTGGTACAAGAAGTTCGAGTCGGTTATGGCCTGTCAAGGATACTGGCGGACTACTCGTGATCACTGCGTATTTGTACAGATATTTTCTGATGATGATTTTCTCATCCTTCTCCTATACGTGGGTGACATGTTGATCGTTGGACGCAACGGTACTCAGATAAATGAGCTGAAAGAGCAACTTGGGCGGTCATTTGCTATAAAGGACCTTGGATCGGGGAAGCAAATTCTGGGAGTCAGAATTATACGCGATCGAAAGGCAAGAAAATTGTGGCTGTCACAAGAAAGATATATTGAGAAGGTGCTCCAACAATTCAATATGGACAAGTCGAAGCCTGTGAGCACATCATTGGCGAACCACCATAAGTTAAGCACTCGCCAATATCCGTCCTCAGATGATGAAAAGAAATACATGAGAGGTGTACCCTACTCCTCAGCTATGGGAAGCCTGATGTATGCCTTGGTGTGCACTAGACCTGACATAATTTATACTGTTGGGACAGTTAGCCGATTTCTATCAAATCCAGGGAAGGAGTATTGGTCCGCAGTTAAGTGGATCATAAGATACATTTGGAAGACTTCCAAGAGGTGCCTGTGATAAGCCCCAATTAGTAGGCTACTCAAACACTGATATGGCCGGTGACATAGACTCGCGTAAATCTACTTCAGGTTACTTGGTGAAATTTACGGGGGGTGCAGTCTCTTGGCAGTCCAAGCTGCAGAAGTGCGTGGCCCTATCCACTACTGAAGCCGAGTATATCATAGTGACGGAGGTTTGCAAGGAAATGTTATGGATGAATAAGTTCATTCAAGAATTGGGTATTGAATAGGAAAGATATATAGTACTCTGTGATTGTCAGAGTGTCATTCATCTATATAAGAACTCCTCACTTTATTTCAGATCAAAGCACATTAATGTGCAATATCACTAGGTAAGAGATATACTTGAGGATGGCCTACTGTCACTGAAAAAGGTTGACATTGAGCAGAATGGAGCAGACATGATGACCAAGAATCTACCGAAGGGAAGAATAAAGTATGTTGCAAGCTGGCCGGAATGATGGACTTAATTTTCTCATGATCGTGAGGGAAAGTTTGTTGGGATCACTCCTGTGTGGAAGTCCTTAGGACTTGGACGGAGCACGAATGTGCTAAGAAGAAGGAATTTCGGTTAACTTTGTTGACCGGAGTCTTCTGAATGGTCAACTCTTTCGATCAATATGTTGACCGTCATAGTTGTGAGTCATCTGAAGAAGTAGGACGGGCTACATCGATCGGTCAACGGTATGGTTGACCGGCTAATATGAAGCGACGGACAATAGAGTTAACATACTGTATTTAGGAGACCTGATCGACTGTCATATTCAAAAAAGTGTACAGTTGACCTACCCTTTTGGGTGGTTGGTAAAAGTCATTCTCGAAACTCTAAAGACTGATCGGTCTGTAGGAGCAGGTATGCGCCGCCTACTGCAAGACAGGGCGTGCGCATGCAGACAAACCTTAGAAGTTGAGCACCAACCACCAAGCTAGACTATGGTGAGGGGCATGTGTATATATATGTACACTTTACATATAGAGAAATAAGTGTAAGGCAAGAACAAGAAGGAGAAGACACCGGCTAAGTTAAGAGAGAGTGCAACAGAGGAGTGAAAGTGAAAAGAAAGAGAGTTATGAGTAAAAATAAGGTGAGAGAGCTTTTGTTTACTTTTACTCTATTCTTATTTTCGCCTCCTGTAACTTTCTCATACTTAGTGATTTTTTATAGATTTAATATCCCGTGATTTTTTTTATTTCAGAAGGGTTTCTACATAAAATTTGGTATTCATTTCTCTTCTCTTATCTCTATTTCACGGTACTTGTTTGTTTTATCAGTTGGCCGTTCATTCCGGCCAACTGAAGAAACTGTTCTTGTATTCTGATTTGTAGGCCGCCCGTTATCCGCCAATATTTTGGACATGGCTCGGTGATAAATTCGGTTTTCTTTTGGTTGCCACTGTTGTTTGGGTGTTCTATTAGTTTGGCTTGCGCTATGCCCCCAACCAGTTTGGCACCATTTGTCAGTCTTAAGATATAGCCTTTTTTGGTGGCATAGCTAGAAAAATGAGTAAAAGAGAATCAGGGGGATTGATGAGGAGGCTCCTGAGCGGTGCATGAAACTGAGGAATCCAAGGTAACGAGCTTGGACATTACTATTGGGGTTAGCTCCATTCCTGGATGTGAGATTTGATTTTAAGGCCCAGCTTTGCAAGCTCATCCAAACTTGCGTTGCATTCCCGGCAAGTGTGGATGATTTAGCATTTCCATTTTCTCATCGCGTGTTCTTTGCAGGCAGCTAGCATGCTTCTATTGGAATAACATTTTAGTAATCAATATTGAGATCTTTTAGACAAGTAGGTTGTGGCGATCTAGACCCAAATTACCTAAGTTGGTTTGGACTAACCACGCGAAACCTCAAATCATACATATCGATCATATAAGCAAACATCCATTAACATAATATCAAACTCCTCGTCATAACAACACAAAGAAAATAACCAATATAAAAATATCAATTATCAAGGGATATAATATCGATAATAATAATCATATGTCTAACAAAATAAATCTTTTCCATCATTCAAAACAAAAGCTATTAGTCTCTAAAAATCAGGATTCACATATAAGTCTCGTGGCAAATAAAAGACCCCTTACTAAATCTACGCATTTAGCTCAAATCTGGAGCTAACAAAATGTAGAGAATGAACTAATGTCCGACAAATGTCACAATCAATAATATAACACAACAATAAATATTTTGGATATAGTAACAAGGTTTGCCATGTAGCAACTGTGACAAAATATTAATAACAACAATATCCAAGACTTCACAATTTATCATAAACATGACTTGATGACAACTACAAGAATTACCAACTGAATGGATACATCAAAATGGAATGTCACCAAGACAAACATAGATTCCATATAATTTAAATCTTAACAATAACATAATGTGTGATCCCAAAATTAAAAGAGCCTAAAATAGGGATTAAAATGTTGACCGGCATGAAAGTATTGACCGATTTTAAGTAAAAATTGATCGACACGTTGGCAAGGAAATGGAGCAGTTGGCCTGAATAAAACTAAAGACAAAAGCAAACTTTACTATTTAGCTAAAATCCAACTGGTCGGCGACCAAATGGAGTAAGTTAACTAACCTAGTTACTCTCACCTACCCCTGAAAAGAATTACCAAACAAGTGACCTACCTCCACTTACCCACCTGCTCCCTCCTCTTTATATATCGGACTCCAGTTGAGGGGTAGTGTGAGTTTCTGACGCGAAGGAAGAATAAGGATCGAAGGAGGGAAGAACTTTGGGTCGGCCAGAGAGGGCGGTCAGGCAAGTTACTTCGGACGCTAACCTTTTTAACTTCCGTTTTGTATCCAGTTTTAAAATTCATGCTTTAAGAATATTGCAAGTATACTTCACCCTTTTCAAGTCTAGATCGTTAAGTATTCTTCCGTTTGCAATGACCAGTTTTAAGAGAAACCGCATGTCTCTCTTCCGATTTAAAATGCTTGCCATTACTGCTTAAGTTCTATTCTAGTTTCTGTATTCATGTTACCTGTCTTCTACTTTCTGTTTCCGATTTAACTGGATTTTGCATGTTAAAATCAAAATCGGCCCTTTTGCATGTTAAAATCGAAATCGGCCCCTTTGTATGTTAAAATCGAAATCGGCCCATTTTGTATGTTGAAATCGAAACCGGCCCTCGTATGAAAATCAAAATCAGCCCCTTTTGTATGATGAAATCGAAATCGGCCCTTGGCATGTGAAAATCAAATCGGCCCTTTTGCATGAAAATCAAAACCGATCCTTTTGCATTGAAATCAAAATCGGCCCCCCTTGCATGATAAAATCGAAATCGACTTTTGCATGTTAAAATGGAAATCGGCCCCTTTGCATGTTAAAATAGAAATCGGCCCCTTTGCATGTTAAAATGAAAATTGGCCCCTTGCATGCTAAAATCGAAATCGGCCTTTGTATGATAAAATCGAAATCGGCCTTTGCATGTTAAAATTGAAATCGTCCTTTTCATGCTTAAAATCAAAATCGACTCCTTTTTGCATGATAACAACGAAATCGGTCCCCTTTGCATGAAAACAAGATCGGCCTCCCCTCTTGATGAAAATGAAACCGGCCTCCACTTCATGAAATCACAACCGACTCCACTTCATGAAAGATCGGCCTTCCCTTAATGTAAAAAGAGGTCCAGCCTCCACCCTTGGACAAAATCCAAACCGGCTCTCCCTTGAGTGATGAAACAAGTCCGGCCACCTTAAGAATCACAACCGACTTTTGTGTAAGAAAAAAACAAGACCGACTCCGTGATGCATAAACAACTCCGGCCACCTTAAGAATCACAATCGGCTTTTGTGTGAGAAGAGAATCAAGACCTGCCACCCTTTTTAAATCAAGACCCTCCCTCCCTTAAGCATTGAATCAAGTCTGGCCTTGTGTGACATGAAATCATAACTAGCTTTCCCTTATGATGCAAACAAGACCGGCCCTTAAAGTATGAAACCACAAACCGGCCTTGTGTGAGATGAAATCACAACCGGCCAACCTTATATCATGAAAATGAAACCTGCTCCCTTGATGTAAAAAGAGCTCTGGCCCTTCCTTGATGAAAATCTGAACCGGCTACTTTAAGCATGAAATCTAAACCTACTTTTATTTGTAAGAAAATGAATCCAGCCTTCCTGTGTGAGAAAATGAATCCAGCCTTCCTGTGTGAGAAAATAAATCTAGCTTTCCTGTGTAAGAAAATGAATCCAGCCTTCCTGTATGAGAAAATGAATCCAGCCTTCCTTTGAAAGAAAATGAAACCGGTCTTATGACACGAATTGTAAAGTCTTTCTTACTTGGACAGAAGAGATTTTGAACTGGCATTCTTAAAACTCGAACTGTGATATCTGTGCATAATTTTTGAAGGGTAAAATATGATATTTCTGATAATGAAAATGGCTTTCAGTAAACGATAAGAAGAAAATATTTCTATTACTATGGACCCAGGACTGATATGCAGTCAAGTTAAGTTTTTCGATATGCCTTAGAACGTTATGGTGGTAATCGAGGATAACTTTGTCCATGGAGTTATATGTGGTCCGCCCCTCCTCAGGGCGTTATAATAGGAGAGTAGCTTTTGTTCTGTTCTGGCCGGCGCTCCCTTGGATTGGGGAAGGATCTCGTGAGGTGGGATCATCCGTTCTGTTCTGTTTAATGCCGTTAATTGTGAAAAAATGTACACAATCTATCCTCAATTATTCACCCCCTCCGCTAGTAGGGTCTACTGGTAGGGTCCTTTACTAATAAAAGATGAGTTTTCTACAAACTATCAAGTAAGACCAATTTTTGCTCTCTGAAACATAAGTACATTGATTTTGATTTCTGATGATCGTTTCTATTTTCTGATAATTCTGTATACGTCTGCATCCTGTTTCTGTTATAAATCACTTCCTTATGGCATTTGTATCTTCATGTGAAATAGTATTTATTTTGTTGAGTTATATTTTGCATACATGTTGTACTACGTATCTGCATATACTTTGTTAGGCCTCGGCTCACTGTTTTCTATTTTTTTTCCTCCAGATGAGATTATAGAATTCATGCTTGACGAGAAGGAGTAACTAGAGCTCCGTCTAAGAGATTCTAAGAATTCCGAAGTATACCTTGGGAGTTACCATGGAAGAAGCAGTGGATGTAATGATCTAATTAGAATAGATGTATTTTTTTGAAATTAGATCCTTGTGCCTATGTGCGCATGAATGAATTTTATGGGAATGAGTTTAAATGTTTCAACGGGTTATTAGATTGACTTCCGTTACATATTTTATGGATAATGTGTGTAGGTCTTAGATGGCATCTGTGATCCTGTGTTGCGCATAATTAGTTTAGTTTGGGTTTTCATTTCTGTTCGAAATAACGGAGTTAAAAAAAATCCATTCCGTCACACATAAGTTCTATTATATCTGTCTTAATAGATGTTACAATTATATTATGATACTGTAATAATTTTTTTAGATCTTATTTTATTACTGTGAACTAAGGACTATATATTTACACCCTAACGACTGGATAAATAGTATAAAATAACCAATATTTACAAGCTTGACATGTGACTACAAAAGTCTCCAAAAGCTTTGCCAACACATAGCATAGAAATGCAACCAAATGACATTGTCAATACATGGCATAAGAATACATCCAAATGACCTTGCCAACACATGCATAGTAATACATCCAAACATATCAAACCTGGCATCTATCGTCGTGATATTCATTGATACCATTTCATAAGATGGTTACATAATTATAAATATCTATCTATAAAATAATATACTTCAATTCATTAAGACATGATTTAGATATTTGATAACTGTAATTACACTACAATTTCATAGGTTTTATATTCCTAAATACTGTATTATTTTTGTACAGTCTCATTTATCAAATAATAGAAACCAAAAAATCTACGCATGCAACTAAAGATAACACAAAAGAGCCATCAATAGGATGAAAAAGGCTAGTCAAGAGTACACTAAAGTATCTAATTCACATCATCAACCTAGGCCCACAATAACCCACTTGACCAAAACAACTCTACTCAAACATAGTCTAACGTCAGATTGAAACGCACTCCAAGGCCACAAACTAGATATAATCGACTCCATTACATTATCATTGGCAGACTCAAACATTTCCAATCTAATTGAAAAACCAACATAGCGCTCTAGCACTATTCTAGTGTTACACAAGCATCAAACATCCATTTGAATCATCTAGAAGGTACAGTATATAATAAAATCATAAACATTAAAGATAACTAAAATTATGAGACATAAAAACTTACAAAGTCATAACCATGACTACATTTCTCAATTTACCTGTTTATGTACAATGAATATTGGACTAATAATGTTTATTATTTTAAGTTTTGGATCGAAATAAGTCAGGCTGAGTGGCACTTGATTTGTATTTGACCTATGGTTATTTATATTTTAGATAATAGGGACGTCCTTGATGAATATCTTTAAAGCACTCATATGCATTTTAGGTGGAGTATTCATACTTAATGTATATTCGATTGATGTACGTACATATTTAAGATAAAATATTTACAACTAATGCACGTATGAGGGATACTCGTACGCTATACAAATTATATTTTAGCATATGATCTATACTTAACTGATGCACATATACCACTTTTCTATAAATAGATCTCTTGACTGATTTGGATTATTTTCAGCCAAATTTTTAAAAAAAATAGGAGAGAAAGAAAAGAGAAAAAGAGAGATAAGAAGAGAGAGAAAGAAAAAAAAAGGAGGATTTAAGGTGAAATCAATAATTG
>JAODPA010093221.1:0-23065 GCA_025585075.1 Nepenthes mirabilis | reverse complement strand
ATATATTTTCATGTGTTGTCATAATTATAATTCTCTAAATTATCAGGGGGAAATTTTCATTGCCCTAGTACTATAGAAGTCCTAAAGAAGGGGCGACTATAGCAGGACTCACAAAATAATAATACTCCATGACACTCAGAAGTAAAATCATGTCTGACAAAGTCAAATTGAGGCTTTTTTGCTCAAGAATCTTTCAATCAGTTGAGCTTATTTATAGTGAGAGAACAACAAAGTAAGTATGCTCATACAAAGCAAAAAATTAATCTGGCAATGACAACTGAAATTGTTTATTAAAAATATGGGGTGGGTAGAAACCATTCACAGACATTCCACCATCCACACAAATAACCTGTCCGGTGATGTAGGAGGCAGCCGGAAGGCAGAGGAACGCCACCAGTGATGACACTTCCTCTGCCTCCCCTGGGCGGCGGAGTGGAGTACGAGATATGATTTCATCCAGGAAACTTTTGTCAGCAAGCAACTGAAATCAAATACCGAAATTCTTTTAGGCAACAAACATGAGTATATAATTTATGGTATAAAGGCTTACAATTTCAGGTACTTTTCTCATCAAAATGACCAACTTGTAAGAGAAATGGAAAATTGATGCAGATATAATTGTAAGTAATGTTTATTTAGCTTTCTTTAAATTATTAGAGGTTTACCACGTGTAGGAGTTTATTCATTTCTTTTAGACTGTTAGGTCTATATGAATAGCTCATGCATTTCAGGTTGTATTATTTCAAGTTTATTGAATTGAACCAATTTCAAAATAGGGAGCCCCTCCCCTCCAAATTCCTCGTTTCTAGTCTGGATCCTCTAATATTTATTCTTTCCCTCCTCTTACCCTCCTACATAAAATATCATTACGAATCAAATCAGGGCCATAGCATTTTCACAAAGCACAAAGTTACTATAATATGCCAACTATCATTAACTATTTGTTGAGCAATTAGAAGACTGACTAAATTTGCCTTCTATTTTGTTACCCTCTTCTTCAAATTTCTTGATGACATATAACTTACTGACGGTATTCAAGAATGCTGCAGTTGGACTAACATGTACTAATTCATAATACTGACAATTCATTTGGAAAGTCACTACTTAGTAAAGCAAGTTTATATTACCGCAGTGTAGGGGAAGTGCACGCCAACTAAATTAAGTCTTTTGGTCAAACAAAATTTTTTAATTAACAACCACCAAAAATAAAGTATTACATTCTATAGGAATCCTAGACACTAAAATTATAAAATTTCATAAATTCCAAAGAAACGCCTAAGCACGGAAACCAATCACATCAAATAAACTATCAGATAAAATCATAAAAAAATAAACCTTTGAGACACTTGCATTAACTCTATTGGGGTGTTAGAAACTTTACCCCGAGTAAGAATCCATCCTGAAGCTCATATAATAAATTTCCTAGCCACGAGTTAACTGGTTGTACAATCCTCTTGTGACGCTTGTAGACATGTATAACTGGTGGCTGAAATCTGTTAGCCTGACCAACTCCCCTAGGGTGATTAAAACTCAACTCTAACAATGGCCGATGCTGCTAAACTAAGACAAAACTTACAATAAATCTAGGTCAAGCTGCTGGAGTGTTTCTCTAATAATCTCCACACAATCTAAATCCAGTTGAACTATCAAATTAATAAGGAAAGTTGTACCTCTCTTTCATTGGGAATGTGTTCCGCTCAACTAAATAGTATCAATTTTATTATTGAGTGTGGGTCGAAGTAGTAGCTGTGTAGGAGTGGGTAAGATTTCAATAGCAGGCTCATCATATGGGGGAATATAAATGATCTTTTGATGCGGTGAAACAACCTTTGTAATCAATTATGTCCACAATATTGGAAGTATGGTTAAAAACCAAAATAACATGGAATGTTAACATAGGCACTTGGTCCAACTTGTTATAAAATTTAAAATAAACTAGCACTATAGCCTGCAATTTAGAAATGGTGCCAAGTGAGCACCACTCTGATATAATTTAAATCATTATATAATCCTTAACATTAATTCAACATGTCTTTTATGCAAGTTATGAAGATGTGCTGCAAATGCTTTAGTTGACATAGGCACAATAGCATGCGGAGACATCTATATAAATTCTAAAGGTTTTCTAGATTTATAACCATGCACAACCTCAAATAAACTCATGACTATAATCCTAATCATAGAGCTATTATATACAAGTAGGGTAGTTGTAAAAATCAAATCCCAACTCCTATGATTTTCTTGAATCAAGCATCTCAATAAATTTCCTATACTACAATTAATAACCCTGGTTTGACTATCTTCTTGGTTAGTAAGTTGTAGAAAATTTTAATTTGGTGCCAAACATGTGTCATAGTATTATCCAAAACGACTAACGAAATGAATATCCATATCAGACATAATAATTTTAGAAAGACTAAACTTAATAATTTAAGCAAAATATAGTCTCGCTATCACGTAAGAAGTCTTACTACAAGGGATGTGTTATGTTCTTAGATTCTAATTTCTGTACGGACGAGGATCCGAATGCAGAGCAGCACAAATATAAAATTTGAGTAGAAAGAAGAGAGAGAGAGATAGTAACATGTGTTTTTATGTGAAAAGCCCTCTTCTCAATGAGAGGAAAAAGCCACAGGATTTTGAATCCGAGAATGATTTTACTATTCAAATATTTGAGTATAAAGGGTGTAGAGTAAAGTGTACGGTGAATCCCAAGGATCACTCTCACAAACACAAGTGTTCTCTCTGTTGGAAGTGTGAATAGTCTGCCTTTTCTATCTCGATGGACGTAAATGCAAGTGTAGTAAATTTCCCTCCTTAGTTAGGTACACAATGAAGGCTTATATAGTGGTTAAATTCACCTGCGTGGAACAGCCACGTGAAGGTGGCGTGTGCAGTGGATCCTACCACTAACTCTACAAATACATTTTGTGGTGTCAGAAAGATTGCATGCACGCGGGCCAATTCTGTGAAACGTCACTTCTGTAGTGATCTCATATGCTATGCAGGCCATCATATTCTGTGAAGAATGTGTGTTACAAAGATCATGCGTGCCTTTGCCAAAGTCAACAATTTGAGCTGGCGTTTTCGGTCATCTTGAGTTTCCTTTCTGCGCTTGTACCGGTGGAGACTCCTCAGAGTCCGCATCATTGATGAAGGTTTTGGCCTCCATCGAGTCTGTGGGCTTTTAATGCCAAATGTCCTCGAGGTCTTCGGTCATTGTCACGTCCGTGGACGTTTGGTGACAAACGTCCCCGAGCTTCTACTGAAAGCTTGCTTAGCAGTAAGTTTTGGGCTTTTAGAGCCATATCTTTCGCGCCATGTCCTCGGGGCTCTATTAGAGTCTTTGGTCTCTTACGGAGTCCTTGAACTTCCAAAACTAAGTCGGTCTTCGGACCAATTCAGCTCTTTGGGCTTCTTGGGCCGTGGATCCAAGTCCTCGGGCCTCTTGGGCTAATTTATCCTCGTGGGCCAAATCAGTCTCGTGCGCCTCTTGGGACGCGGGCCCAATTTGCAAGAACGGGTTCTTTGATTGGGCCTTGGATATTCACTACCTATCACTAGCCCTCCATGCCAAGAGGTTCGAGAACTCAACTTTTGGCATGTGTGACTCTGGCATCGATCTGATCTTTCGGAATGTCCCTTCTTGTCCGCGGCTTAACGCTTCAATTTCCAAGAGCAAGCTTTCCAAGTGTCTGTGGACTTTTCCTAGATGGCTCGGCCAGAGTCCATCTGATGAAGCGATTATAGCCCGATGACTAAGGAAAGCATCCGAGAACATTGCTGGAATCAATGGTCTGAATGGGCGTTGTTTGCGGGCTTTCATCTCGGGTCTGAGGCGCTATGCTATGCAGCCATTTGGTGCATTAAAAGCACACTATCCTAACGCATTAAATGCACATTAATTGCGGTCTTGGCAAGGGAAAGGCCATCATTGCCAGCAACCTGTGGGGAGCTGACACGTGGCAAGGCAATTGATGAGGTGCGCCTTTTTGAATTTGCTTGCCGTTTAAGTCATTTCTCCCTTTGCCATTTTCATTTGCATGCTCAAAATTTTCAAGTGTTCAAACTTCTCTTGATTTCCAGGATTTCCTTTGGCGATTTTCTCCTTCTCCTTCGTCGTTTTCTCAGACTTTTTCATGGCTCTTGGAGTGAAAGATTTCACTTTCTTGCTAACTTTGGCTGATCTTGAGACCATTCAGGTGCGGTATAGGATCCGAAGCTTGATGGGCATGGTAGTTCTTGACGCCCATGAGAGGGCTTGCAGCCCACCCAACGGTTTCATTACTGTTTACAAAATCCACCTCAAAGATGGTCTTCGATATCCCACGACTTTAGAGTTCTTTGAGTTGATGAGGGACTTCAAAGTCCCTGTGGTCAGACTCAAACCCAACGATGTTAGGTATCTGGTCTCACTTTGCGTCTTTGCTTGTTGCCACGAGAAGATCTTTGATGCTGTGGCATTGAAGGCCATTTTGAGGTTTAGCCATGGGTAGGATTGGATTGTGATTACTCATCGCCCTGAGTTCCTTACCATTAGCGGTAGAAACCCTAATTCCACAAAGCGGTGGAAGGACAAGTTCTTTTTCCTTGGAGTCTGTGAGAATTGGGTTATCCCCAGTGAGTGGGGCAACGTGGAGTCCAAATTTTGTAAGGATGCCATGCCCGAGGAAAGGGTTGCCGCAAATGATTTCACAGACCTGCTGTTGGCCAACCTTGGTTCTTTCAATGAGAACAAGAAGAATAAGGGGCTGAGGTCTCAGTTCATGAAGAGGGCCAAGTGGGAGCCTCAGCCCGAGGACTCTGGTACCCCTTCTGCTCTTCTAGAAAAGAAGAAGAAGAAAAGNTATCCTAAAAACTATTGAAATTATAGAATTTTAGAAATCATAGGGATTTGAAAAAACATGAAAATAAATCACATTAAATAAACTATCAAATCAAATCTCAATAAATAAATCTCCAAAAAGCCTGCATCACAACTATCAAATCAAATCTCAATGAATAAATCTTTGAAAAGCCTGCATCATAATTGCTTAACGTTCGGCGGACTGTAGCAACACATGAAATTGGACCAAAGAGTTTTGCTTAACCTTTGTTTCTTGGTTGGCCCAAGTGGAAATAAATCACAGTGTTTCGCTTCATGCTCATTTGAGATTTGGCTTGTGCAAAATTAGTTTGACTGTTTCACTGATGTTTGGATCAAGCTAATATTCAGCAAGGGCATACACTTGACTTTGGCTCAGATTCTAGGTTGGATGAATTCGGACTAGAAATTTTGCTGGGGGTTTGTGCAATATTTAGCTTGAGCAAAAAGAGAACACATAGTTTTGCTGGAGGATTTCTCTGGTTTTGGTTCATGCAAAGGCTCCCCATATGTTCTGCTCCAGTTTCACGAGAATTCTGTGGAGCAAAAAATGTTTACTCCCACTACAAGGCTCTAAAACTGCTTTGATCGGGAGTTACCTTCTGCTTTCAGCCTTAACCTCCACTAGATGAAGAGTGGAGCATAACAGAGATTTGAGACTTGATGTTTGAGAGCCTTTGAGTTGTTCTTTGTAGTTTTGAAAGAACCATCAAACACCTAGATAGATTTCTTTCATTTTGATGATTTGTTAATAAATGTCTCATAAATATCACTCCAAATATGATTGAATTGGTCATAGTTACCATTCGGGATGGAGTGCAAGAGAGAAGGAGATTTAAGAATTTGGAATGAATCAAATCTCCTCAAATAGGATTTGAACACCCAACCGCATTTTCTAGGTTGCAACCTATAGAGTTCTATGTGTGCCTTGTTTGTGGAATTGTTGCATTGTTTGTGGTTGGAAGAGTACAGCCAACGAAGGTGCATTGGGAGAAGCTAGAAGGTTTTTATATTTAAACTACCATTTTTTAAGCTGATTCTTCTCATATCGTGGATTTTTGTTGACAACCATAACCCAGAGGGATTTTTCTTTGAACATGTTCAATAGTTTTCCTTCTATCATGTGTTTTCTTTTTTTACTGTATATTAATTTCATATTTATTGTGAATGGTGATAGATTGATTTTGAACATCTAGATCTATAATTTATTTATGTTTATCAAAGCTTTGAAAATTTTTTGTGCTTCTGCATGATTACATTGTTTACACTGTGTTTTGTGGGTCTAAAAGTCAGTATTGTCATAAGGGACTTAAAATTGCACAAAGAGAAACTAGAAAATCTCTGCATCACCCACACAGAGAGAGAGAGAGAGCTTCAGCAGAATAAAAGGGACATACATGATCCACGAGTGTGGTTCGGGTGTACCAAGGAGCAACAGCATTGGTCCTGATGTTGTCTTTTGCCCATTCACAGGCCAGATTCTTTGTGATTTGATTAATTGCAGCTGGAAAACCGCAAATAGAGGATGATCACCGCAGCAAATTCACCCCATGATGCAACAAAAGACATTCACTATGAGTTAGTTACCTTTACTTGCCGCATAAGGGGACCCGGTACCCAAACTCACAACACCGGCTACAGAGGATATGAAAACTATGCTTCCCGCTCCAGAAGTTTTTAGCAGAGGGTGAGCAAGTTGGCTGAGGTGATAAGCTGATTCAAAATTTGTTGACATGATTGTCGAGAATTCTTCAGCAGTATACTCAACAGTTGGCTTCCTAAAGCTTATCCCAGCATTGTTTACCTGAAGGCAAGCACAGTGCAGTGATGCTTTATAACCTACAGAAATCTGTAAAATTTTGCCAGCTCAGGCTCTTGGACATTAAAACATAAAGAATGCTAGAGAGGGAGTGCCATTGAGGGAAGAGCACATTTTAAAACAAGGATCATAGATAGATAAATAATGTTTCACAATTACAAACGAACAGTGAGAAACTGGAATGTTTGACATGGCTAACTGCTGAGTTCTCAAGAATTAATTGGCATCTAATCAAAAATTAAAAAAAAACAGATGAACATAATCAGAGGCTAGATAACCGAAAATGAGAAACAAAATATCAAAAAAAGTAACAGATAATAGCATAATCCCTATAATTAAATGTAGTCTCGGAATTAGTCACATAACACAATCATCAAACCCTACATGCATGATGAATGCTAAAATACAATTTCGACAGAGAATTTAACTCGAAAAAGGGGTTTACTGAACAACCAAAAGAACCCAAGGCTCAATAAACCTAAATCAAATAGATGGGGCAACTTACAAGAATGTTGATCTTCCCATTGAAGAGGGCAGAAACAACTTCAATCACCTTCTCTCGTTGGTGACGAAACGACACGTCACAGACCGAACCACTGACCCGAAGACCCTTGGCCTCCCATTCCAGCAGGCACTTGTTCAGCTCCGTTTCATTCCTCGAACACGTATGTACAACCGCACCCAGCCCAGCTAGCTCCTCCACTACTGCATGCCTACAATGGAACATGATAAATAGAATTAAACTTTTAGAACGACATGAAAATCCAAGAGAGAGAAGGCAAAGATGGATAGAAAGAGACCCAATTCCACGAGTTCCTCCTGTGACTAGAGCGTTCATTCCTGAGAGAGACCATCGGTTGGCGTTTCTGCCTGAACTTTCGAGTTTAGCGGCCATNAATTTTGTAAGGATGCCATGCCCGAGGAAAGGGTTGCCGCAAATGATTTCACAGACCTGCTGTTGGCCAACCTTGGTTCTTTCAATGAGAACAAGAAGAATAAGGGGCTGAGGTCTCAGTTCATGAAGAGGGCCAAGTGGGAGCCTCAGCCCGAGGACTCCGGTACCCCTTCTGCTCTTCTAGAAAAGAAGAAGAAGAAAAGAAAAGCTCTAAGGATTGAGGAGCCGTATGAGCGGACAAAGAAGAGTCGTTGGACGGAGATTTTCGAGCATTCGACAGTGATCATTAAGTACCCTTCCTCTTTTGATGATGATCAGACCACCATTGAGCGGCTGGTAAGGAAGAAGGGGCCCGTTCGAGGAGTTGAAGGCATCGGGCCATCAGTTGTCGTGGAGCCTGTTGAGTAGCCCTCCGAGGTCGTAGGCACATCTGTGGAGCCTCCTATTGCCCTTCCTCCTCTTTATGAGCTCGTGCTTGATGTTCCTTCCGTTTTCACTGGAGAGGCCTCGGATTGGATTGATAATCTATCCGAGGGCATTATCGAGGGAAAGGTAGAGGAGAAGATTGAGGCAACTCAGGCCGAGGAAGCAATGATGATGACTTCGACGACGATTGCTGAGACTGCTGAGGCTAAGGAAAGCTGAGCCGCGAAGTTGCTCACTGGCGAGACTGCTGAGTTCCCTTGCCTTGCAATCCAAATCTTCAGTCCAATTGAACTCCCGCCCGAGGTCCATGACGAAGTCCTGGTTGATAATATTGTTAGGACTTCACACGCTATTGAAATGAAGGCTGGGGCTACGGATCATCTTGTAGCAGCCAAGCCCCTAGCTCCTAGTTTTGTTGAAGTTATCCCTACGACTGAGGCAAGGGTTGAAGTTTTTGTGGTGCAGAAGGCAGCTGCAACTGAGCCAGCTAAGTCCGAGGCTCCCAGAGAGGAGAGTTCAGCTAGGAGCTCTCTCATCTCGAAGGTATTTCTCTACTCTCTCTTAGGCTCTTTGTTCATTTCCGTCTGTGCCTTAATGACATATATTTTTTTTGTAGCTTCATGAGCTGGCTGGCAGTCTTGGTTTGATCATTGGTGACGCCGCCTAGACTTGCGCTGAGTTGGAGACTCTCAGGGCCTCAGGGAAGCACACCAAAAGCCTTGAGCTCGAGCTTGCTAGAGCCAAGAGCAAAATTTATTCTCTTAAGGACTCGCTGAGGATCATAGAGCAGTTGGACGCCTCCGTTGTAGAATCTCTAAGGGCTCAGGAGCAACTGAACATCTCTATCGGAAGGAGGAATCTCCAGTCGGAGAAAGAGCTCAGGACATTGCTGAAACCCGAGGACATCAAACCGGCTATAGAGCGCAAGTGCTGGGAAGCCATCAAGATGTGCCGCCGCGTTATGAAGATTTTTATCTCGACGTTTCTTACTAGTGTGTTCGATCCGAGGAATGCCAGTGCTCAACGCAAGGCTGACCTGATTGGTCTCCCAGCACGAAGTGAGACTCTTGACCTTTCTCAACCAGGACCCTCCAGTCAGCCTGTACATTTCGAACAGCCAGGATCATCGAACCAGCCAAGGGTTTCGGGATAGTTTTGTATATTTTCCTTTGCTGCACATCCTTGTTATACATAATATATGAATGAAATCCATATTTTCCTTTATAGTGCAATCTCTCTCTTTTTACTTAGATTGCTTTTACGTTTGGTTCTTTGTTGGATTTGTGCCCTTAGAAAAAAATTTCTTTTATGAGTTACGCGTCCAAATCTTTTCACCGTTGTTGGCTGAAGATACCACTTCTAGGTTCTTTGGATGCTTACTGTTTTTTAAGCCTCCTAAGTTTTTAAATTTAGTCTCTTGTGGGCTGTTTGGCATCGTTGCCAAGTTTTCAAGTACAACCTTTTAATGGGCCGCTAGGATTTTGCCGAGTTTTTAAATACGACCTTTTAATGGGCCATTCGGACTTGGCCGAGTTTTTGAGTATGACTTTTAAATGGGCCGCTCGGACTTGGCTAAGTTTTAGGGCAAGTGAAAGGGATCCTTTTACTTGACTTAGGAGCAGCTTAGGTATTGTATATTTATGAAATGACATGCAAACTCAAGATTGAATGCGAAACAGTAATTAAGTAAAAACTATTATTTTATTAATGAAATATGATACAAGCATGTCAAATGATGCAATCAACTATATCAGTGTGTTGTACATATTTACTGGTAGTATTTCTTGAGGTGAACGACGTTCCATGTCCGAGGGACAAGCCTTCCCTCCCGGATACGTAGCTTGTACGCCCTGTTTTGGAGAATGGTTGAGACTAAGAACGGTTCCTCCCAATTTGGGAGAGCTTGTTTCGATCGATATTTTTGCTGATGGCCCTAATGCTTCTCGGCACTAAGTCTCTTACTTTGAACTGACGCGCTTTCACCCTCTTATTGTAATACCGGGGGACCCTCTGCTGGTACATCGCTGTGTGTAGTCTTGTTGCGTCTCAGGCCTTCTCAAGTAGGTCAAGATTCTCTCGAAGTCTTTGTACATTATTCTATGGATTGAAGCTTTCAACTCGAAGGCTGGGCAGTTTGACTTCCATTGGCATGACTGCCTTGACCCCTAACACAGGCTGAAAGAAGTTTCGCGTGTTCTCCCTTGAAGTTGTCCTATACGACCATAGCACTGATGGCAGCTCGTCAACCCATGAACCCCCAGCATCCTCTAGTTTCGTCTTTAGTCCATGCAGTATTGTGCAGTTCGTGACCTCCACTTGCCAATTGCATTGCAGGTGTACGGCTAATGTATACACCAGCCTTATTTTTAGGTTGATGCAGTATCTGGTGAACCTCTTTCCAGAAAATTGGGTCCCATTATCAGTCACAATGTATTCTAGGATCCCGAACATGCACACGATATTCTGTTTGACGAAGTCTATTGCGTTCTGCTCAGTTATGCGAGCTAATGGCGCGACCTCAACACATTTAGCGAAGTAGTTGATTCTGATGATCAAGAATTTTCTCTGTCCGGACGCTGTTGGTAGTGGCCAAAGTATGCCCAACCCTCATTGCGCAAATGACCACGGTGACTATAGAGCTTTGAGTTCTATATGCGGCTGGTGAGTAAGGTTGTAGTGGACTTGGCAGTTTTCGCATTTCTGTACAAAATTCATGGCGTCGTACTTCATGGTTGGCTAGTAATATCTTTGTCTCATCAGTTTGAAGGCAAGGTTCTTGCCCATAATGTGGGATCCACAAATTCCAAGGTGTACCTCTCCGAAGATGTAATCTGCCTCTTCTGAAGTGAGGCACCGCGGATAGGGGGCAGAGAATTCTCGCTAATACAACCAACCGTCCATGATAGTGTACTACCCTGCCATCTTCTTCACCTTCTTGGCTTTCTCTGCGTCTTCAGGTAATGTCCCGTCGGACAAGTACCTTAACTAGGGGGTTATCCAATTGTTGGCGTCAGATATCTGCATTGCTTTTAGGTCGGAACCTTCCACATTGGGTTTGTCGAGGACCTCGCGCATTCCTCACCCATATTACTCTAGGTCTCCCAAGGCTGCTGTTTTTGCGAGCTGGTCAACTTTTCTGTTCTCTCGTGGGATGTGGACCATCTTTACCTTCTCAAAAGCTGAGATTAGTCTGTGGACTTTTAAGAGGTATTTGGATAGTTGTGAGCTGTTCGTTTCAAAGTTTCTTCGGACGTGGTTGACAACTAATTTGGAGTCGTTGTAGACAACCAGATCCTTGGCCGAGCACTCCTTTGCTAACCGTAATCCTGTAAGGCTTCGTACTCTGCGGCAGCGTTAGTTGCTACGAACTCAAAGACAATCGAGTACTTTATCTCTGGTTCCTCGGGCTTCCTCAGGACAATGTCAACTCCACAACCATCCTTCATGGAAGAGTCATCCACATGCAGAGTCCAGACTGCTGGGCTGTGTGATTCTTTAGCATCACAAATGTCCAAGGCTTCCAGAGTTGGTGTCGTCTCGAGAATAAAGTCTGCCAAGGCTTGGCCTTTTAAAGCCGGCATCGGGTGGAACTCTATGTCGAATTTTTCCAACTCAATGGTCCACTTGACCAACTGTTCCGATATTTTTGGCTTCTATAGAATCGCTCTTAAGGGCTGGTCGGTCAGGACGATCACTTTGTATGCTTGAAAATATGGCCTCAGTTTTCGAGCGAAATACACGAGCGCCAGAGCCATCTTCTCCACGTGAGGGTACCTTGTCTCAACGTCAACCAGAATTTTGCTGATATAGTATATAGGCAGTTGCTTGTCGTACTACTGCCGAATCAAGGCTGAGTTCAAGGCTGTCTCGGACACAGTAAGATACAAGTACAACTCCTCGCAAGTAACCAAGACTCTTCCTTGCAAGTGCTTCTAATATTCTTCTTGATTATTCTAAAACCCTTCTCATGTTGTTTATTCCTGTTTATTCAAGAGGGCATGTAGATTGATGTCAGAGGAATGTCATATGATTATTAGTATACTTTTCAAGAGAAATTAGAGCGGTATTTGAGGGACGTTTGAACAAGTATTCGGACATCACAGTTAAGTTTCTAGCATTTGAATACCATTCAAGCACTAGGGCGGAGTTGTGTATGTATGTGTTACATGCTTTATATGTGATAGTAGAACTATAATATTCTATTGATAGATATTGCTATAGTTCTAATAATTGGTAGCATAGACTTTACATTGTTGTTATGCACGTTTTACATGTTTAAAGTAAAGACCTTGAATCTGGCATTTGAGCGTTGTTGGAGGATGCATTCGAACACTAGTGTAGCCTTCTAAGAGATCTATGAATATGTGTGATTATATTACGTGTTAATGATGTGTTGCATGATAGTATATGATAAGGAGGCCTTAGTAATATGATGAACAACTCATATGAGATTAAGTTTTGTGTTTATGAAATTTAGGGTTCGGATTTTGAGTGCCATTGATGTGACATTCGAATGCCAAGCATAGTTCATGAACATTTTGGGAATCATGAAGATTCCGACGCAGTTAAATATACGTGGCATTATATTATGTTTCAAGAACGTGAGTTAATCATAAGTTTCGAGACCTAGGAGTGAGATTGCAGAGTATTGATAAGTTTAGGGACTTTATTGAACCTAATGAGAAGTGACATTATGTGAGGTACTTAGGTACAAAAGTTGATTAATCTATTCTTTCCTTTCGTAAGTTTCTTGGTGTTTTATTTGATTACATGAGTTGTTTCATTAACATTCTATGGCTAAGTAAATGAAAGCATATAAAAACTCTAAAGTTTCTAAGGGAATGACAGACTGTAGAATCTTAGTGTAGTTTACACATTTTCGATACCTATCCCATGTCTGGAAGTTTAAGGTTTATTGTTTAGCGGAGCAATGCTTATAGTTTTGCATCCATCGTAGAGTATAATATCATGGGTTATTATAGAAAGAAACATTGGGTTTGGACATGTTTGATGACACAAGTGCTAGGGATTCTCATGCCACTGAATTATGGTGAGAAGTCTCTGATGAGCACAAATAATAGGGTTTCTTGCGCCACTGAGCTGTGGGGATAAGTCTCTAATGAGCTAGAATGCTTGCATGTCAAACTTGCAAGTGTCAATAGTTTGTAAGACTTATCTAGCCAATGAGGGCGGAAATATGTTCCTTTTGGTGTACAATGACAGAATAAGATTCGATGAGATTATTGTGATATTTCGATATTAGATAAGACCTCTTATACGATGGATTCGGAGGAATCCATGTTATTGATATTCATATTCATTGGAATCTACTGGTTGATCTATTTAGATCATGTTGTCATATTATGATTGAGACTTGAATTGTGGAGCTCTTGGGTATTAATATTGTTGTTGAGTTTTTCTTATTTTCATTATTATTTTCATAGCCATTGATATTGATTAACCCTCAGGTAATTATTATTGTTGTTCATTTATTAGATATTATTAAATGCTTAACATTCGGCTTACTCTTTACATTTTCTTAATTCCAGATTAGTGTAGGTATGGGTAGACTTGCTAGTGATCGTTTAGCAGAGTTGCTTTCATATTGAGGATCTCGGAGCCTAAAAGATTTATCTTTGAGTTGGAGTATTGTGTTCATGTTTTAGAGGATGTTTTATTATGAAATTTTTATGGACTGTGTCCCTATTTTGAGTATAGTGCTTTGGATATTGCTTTACCCTCGGTGTTTTCAAGGAGTAATTTATAGCGGTTGTTGATGTTTTATGTTATGAGATGATCTTGCAAAGTTGTTTCTGGAGACAGCTGAGTGAAACGTGCTGCGGTTATAAATCTGGTTCAGGGGCACCACAGTGATGACTTAAGAGAGACAGTTTTATTTGAACATTTAAGGATTTAAGGATCATTGATATTCGAGGAATACCAAATGATTTGCTACATGTTTGGGACATAGGATATTCAGATATTTTAGTCTAAGCGGTGTGAATAAGCGAGATTTAGAATAGGTTGAAATTCTAAATCTCTTTGTTTTGCAGGTATAAATGAGCAACAAAGTGTTAATGCGGGTGAATCATTCAGAGTTTTAGATGGCCTTGTTGAGGATAATTTGGTATGAGTTTATTGAGCGCTATGGCAGATGGCACAACTCGTTAGTCAAGCAATCAGCACACAGGCAGAAGGGCAAGTTCGAGATCATAGTCTATTCCGCAACTTCATGGACCAACACATACTTGAGTTTAGCTCGATCCACTCAAGGCTGAGGTGTGGCTAGCACCACTGGAGAAGGCATTTGACGTGATAGAGTGCAGGATGGAGGATAAGGTTGCCTCGCTAGAGAGGCAGATCACTAGTGGAATATGACGAAGTGTGAGCTATGCATGATGGTTGAGTCTATTTCATGGGAAAAGTTCCTACATCATCCTAATGACAACTATTTTTGTCCTGCATTTGGGCTAGAAAGGAGGCTGAATAGCTTTGTGCTTAGAGAAGTAGATTTTGATTTGGTGAGTCTAAAATTCCTATGTTGTCGGTAGACCTATTCTAACAGGCGTAAGTTACCTTAAGCAGTGTAATGTAACTGACATTTAGTTGCTAGTTGATCTCATCCTTTGCATGATTTAGTTTTTAAGTCATCCTAGGGAATAAATTAGACTGGTGGGCTACAACCATACTGGTGTGTTTTTTTTCAAGCTAGTTAGCTTTGCTCTTCCTTGTATCATTGGGTTCGAGTTCAAGGGAGTTGGAAGCAAGAGCACGATACTGATGGGGTCAGCATGACATGCTCCACACTAGTTGCGCAGCGGTTGTAGATGATTCTTGGTGTTCGTATCTACTACGGAGTTGAAGGAGATTGGGATCAAGGACATCCTAGTTGTTCGTGAATTTCTGGACATATCTCTAGAGTTGGTAGGACTAGTTCTTAAGAGAGAGATTGACTTCACTATTGAGCTAGTTTTGGGACGGTACTGATATCCAACCCCCTACTGGATCACACTAGTAGAGCTGAAAGATTTGAAGATACAGCTGTAGGAGCTACTCGACAATCAGACCTAGCATATTGCCATGGGGAGCTCTACTTCCATTTGTGAAAAAAAGACAATTCGATGCACCTCAGCATTGAGTACATGAAATTGAAAAAGGTAACCATCAAGAACAAGAACCTGTAATAGAGGATAGATGACGTGTTTGACCAGCTGCTGGAAGCCTAAGTGTTTTTAAAGGTTAGATTTGTGGGCAGGCTATCATTAGTTGTAGATTAAGGATAATGATATTGCTATTGCTAAGACGATATTAGGTCGAGGTATGGGCACTATGAGTTTATGATCATGCCCTTTGGACTAACAAATGCCCTAACGGCATTCATAGACATGATGAAGCGGGTGTTCAAGGCATTCTTGGATCAGCTCATAGTAATGTTTATTGATGACATTTTGGTTTATTCCAAGAGTGCCTCGGAGCACTTGAGAATTGTTCTAGAAAAGCTGAGGGAAGAGCACTTGTACGGTAAGTTTAAAATGTAGAAGTTTTGGTGGGATTCCTAGGCCACATAGTAATGTTTATTGATGATATTTTGGTTTATTCCAAGAGTGCCTCGGAGCACTTGAGAATTTTTCTAGAAAAGCTGAGTTTAAAATGTAAAAGTTTTGGCGGGATTCCTAGGCCACATTATTTCAGGAGTAGGCATGCCGGTGGAGTCAATAACGATTGAGGTGGACCATGATTGGACCAGACCCATGATACCAACAAATATGAGGGGTTTCTTAGGCCTTGCTAGATATTACCCGAGGTTTGTGGAGGGATTTTCTAGTGTAACCATTCCAATGACAAATTTGAGACAAAAGGATTCAAAGTTGGTGTGTTGCAGTCTGAGGAGAGCTTTTAAGAGCTGAAGATGAGGTAGATTTCGACACCCATATTGAATATTCCTTATAGGTCAGGCGAGTTAGAGACCTATTGATCTAGAGTTGGCGGCTATTGTATTTGCATAGAAGATATGGTGGCATTACTTATATGGTGCGGAGTTTATCTTCTATATGGACAAAAAGAGAGTCTAAAGTATCTGTTCTCATAGAAAGAGTTAAATATAAGGCAGCAGTTGCAGTTGGACTTGTTAAAGGACTACGACTGTCAAATTCGGTATACGCCTAGGAAGGGTAACGTCATGACAGATGCCTTGAATAGAAAGGCGGGCTTGGTCTCTTAGTTGGTGATGTGTGAGTGGAGGATAATAGAGGATGTGGAGGATTGCCAGTTGCATCTGAAAGGTTCTCATGCAACGACATCATACTCTCGGGTATAATAGATGTTTATGGAGTAGATCAGGGAGACTTAACGAAATGACTCAATGCTCGGGGAGATTCTACAAGGCTTATCTAAGGAGTCTCAGGAGGACTTCCACTTACGAGATGACAATATACTGAAATTTCTTGATTGACCTTGCATTCTAGATTTGAGAGACCTGCGGAAAGATGTCTTATAGGAGGCTCATCATGCATGATGTATCAAGATCTGAGGAAGGTATTCTGATGAAGCAGGCTGAAGAAGCATGTGGTAGATTGTGTCTAGGTGCTTGATTTGCTAGTAAGGTAAGGAGGAGCATCAACAACCAGTTGGGAAGCCTCGTTCTATGCCGATACTGAGTTGGAAGTGGGACCTCATCATGATGGACTTTACAGTGAGACTTCCAAGAACAACTTGAGCCCATGATGCTATTTGGGTGATTATAGATTGGCCAACAAAGTTGGAACACATCTTGGTTTTAAGGATCGCATATTCATCAGACTAGGTTGGTAGACTATGCATTGAGGAGATTGTACGGATCCATGGGATTCTAGTGTCCATAGTATCGAATCATGACCCACAGTTTGTATTGAGATTTTGTCAGAGATTATATCAGGAGTTAGGGACTCGATAGAAGTTCAATACTGTATTCTATCCTCAAACCGATGAGCAATCTGAGAGGACTATACAGATTCTGGAGATATGTTGAGAGTATTCGTGCTTGACTTAGAAGCAGTTGGAACACCTACAAGCGTTTGGCGAAATTTGCTTATAACAGTAGCTTCTAGACAAGTACAGCAATGACCCCGTCTGAGGCACTGTACGGGAGGAAGTATCAATTATTAGTTAGCCGGGAGGATATTAAAGATTGGAAGACCATGGAAGCTGACATCGTCCAGGAGATAATGGAAAAAATTAGTCTGATTTGAGACCGATAGTCCAGAGCAGACAAAAGAGCTAAACCCATCGAAGGAGGAGAGACCTATAGTTTAAATTTAGAGATATAATATTCTTGAAAATTTCTTCGTGGATGACCGTCATGCAATTCGGGAGGAAAAGGAAGCTTAGTCCATGCTTTATCGGATCATTAGAGATCTTGGAGAGTGCGCAAGGTGGCTCACAAGCCAGCACTACCACCATCCTTATTAGAAGTGCACGATGTTTTTCATATGTCAATGCTGAGGAGGTATATGCACGACCAATCGCACTTGCTTGACTATGAGACACTTGAGGTTCAGGAGGATCTATGTTTTGAGGAGCATCTAGTTTTAGTCTTGGATTGCTAGGAGAGAGTTTTGTTCAACAAATTATTCTGATGGTGAAGATTTCATAAAATCATCAGAATGATGGAGAAGCAACATAAGAATTAGAAAGAGAATAAAGTAAAATATCTGCAATTATTCAATGACTAAGGTTCATATTTTGAAGAGAACATTCATTTAAAAGGAGTAGATTGTAACATCCCTAATGTTTCCGATTTGGTATATTTGATGCATATTAATTTGCAGACAATAATTGGGCCAATCATATGGAATTGGGTCTAGAGGGTTTAAAATTTTGGTGGAACTATTTTAAGGATATTATTAACAATAAACTAAGTGGATATTGGGAAAGTAAAATTTTGGTGAGCTTAATAAATATATCTCAGATAATTTAAAGTTTCCTGAGGGGGTAAGAATGCTTGGAAAAAATAAAGATACAATTATTTTGGCAACTATCCAAATTGAAGGCTCAAATCTTTCCTTATTTCTAGATATTTTTTGATGCTCTAACCATGGGACATGTGGGATTTGTGGATTGGATGATTTTGGGATAATCAGAAGCAAAACTATATTATTCAAAAATTCAATTGAGGATTAAAACAAGTGGGAAATTGAAAATTCAATTGTTTGTTTGAGCCAGCCGAATTTAATGAAATTTGATGGAGTAAATTGCAATTTGAAAGTTGAATGTGATCTAAATACAGGAGATGGCCGAGTACTTGGAAGATTGTTAGGAAAGTCCAAAATTTAAATATTGAAAAATTCAAATGAGAGTTGATAGGCCAAATATATGGTAAAATTAGTTGAAGAAATTCAAAGTTAGAAACAATTCAAATTCAATTTAAATGAGAGAAATTAAAAACTTAATATTTGTTGAAGAAATCTGTTGAGATAAATTCAAATTCAAAACGTTGTTACTCGGCTGAATAGAGGAATTTGAGGCAAGATTATAATTGAAATTTGGAGGTAATCTTATTCAAAATTTAATTCAAGTATAGTAGAGAATTTAACCACCTAAGCTATTTTGGACATTTAAAGGGGTAACAAGTCCGCAGATTGGGGGCAAAAGGGGGCATATTTCATGTGTAAGTATTCAAATTAAATAGTTAATTGGGAGGGAAATAAAAAACCCTAGTGCCCTATTAACCCTAGGTTTTCCCTCATTAATTATAAATTCAACATTAGAGTGTCAAGAGGGGAGTGAGAAGAAATTCTCAGAGGCAGCCGTGGGAGTTTAAGGAGGAGAACCAAGTAGAGAAAAAGAAAGAGAAAGCTTCGTGAGATATGTAACGAAGACCTTGCAAGTAATCTAAGACTTTCTTGCCAGTAATTGAGACTTTCTTGCAAGCACTTCTAAAATTCTTCTTCATTATGCTATAATACTTCTCATGTTGTTAATTCTTGTTCATTCTGAGTGCTCGTAGAATGATGTTAAAGGAATTTTACATGATTATTTGAATAATTTTAGAGACAAATTATAGAAGTTTTAGAGCGATGCTTGAGGGACGTTCAAGCTAATGTTTGAACACCACAATTAAGTTTCCAACGTTTGAATACCGTTCGAAAGCTAGGGCTGAGTTGTGCACGTATTTGTATTACATGCTTTATATATGATAGTAGGACAATAATATTCTATTGATAGATATTGCTACAATTCTATTGATGAATAGCATAGACTTATACGAGTTACATTGTTCTTACGCATGTTTTACATGTTTATAGTAGAGACCTTGAATCTAGTGCTTGAGTGCCATTGGAGGCTACATTTGAATGCTAGAGTAGCCTTCTAGGGGATCCGTGAATCTATGTGATTATGTTACGTGTTAATGATGTACTGCATGATACTATATTATAAGAAGTCTTTAGTAATATGATGAACAACTTATACGAGATCAAGTTTTGTATTCACGAAGTTTAGGGTTTGGCATTTGAGTGCCATGTGATGTGACATTTGAATGCCAAGCATAATTCATGAAGGCTTCAGGAATCATAATAATTCCAACACGATTAAAGATAAGTGGCTTTGTATTATGTTATTGTAAGACCTTAATGGTAGAAATAGCAGTTCGGATGAGCTTAGTAATGTTGTCAAGGGGAGTAGTGTTTAGTATTTCATTGTTAGTCGAATGCCAAAGGGGCAGTTTTGATAACGTGAGTTAAATCGTAGGTTTTGAGACCTAAGAGCATGATTCCAGAGTGGTGATGAGTTTAGAGGACTTTAGTGGGCCTAGTGAGAGGTGACCATGTCAAGTACTTAGGTACTTACACAAGTCGATCCCTCTAATCTTTCATTTCGTGAGTTTCTTTTGATTGAGTTATTTCCTTCACATTCTATGGCTAAGTAATGGAGGGCATATGAAGACTGTCAAGTCTTTAGGTGAATGAGATCTTATAAAATCTTAGCATAATCTACACTTTTCTGATATTTATTATGTATTCGAAGGTATGATGTTTATTGTTTTGTAGATGAACACTTATAATTATGCAACCATCATGGAGTATAGTATCGTGAGTTATCATGGCAAGGGACATTGGGTATGAACACGTGATTCCATAAGGGCTAGAGATTCTTATGCCACTAGATTGTTGGGAAGAAGTCTTTGATGAGATCATTTGATAAGGATTCTCGAATTATTGGATTGTGGAAAGAAGCCTCTGCTGAACTAGTGTGTTTGCATGTCAAACTTAAGAGTGTTGAGAGCTTATGGCACTTACCCAACCGATGGGGGTGGAAATACGTTAGGCCTTTGATGCAAATTGTAAGACTAAGATATGAGGAGATTATTGTAATATCTCGAGGTTAGATGAGACTTCTTTTGAGATGGATTATAAGGAATCTACGTTATTGTTGATATTGGATTCGGTGGAATTCATTGGTTGATGATCTATTGAGAGCATGTTGAGTCATATTATCACTAAGATGTGTTGTGGAGCTCTTGGGTGTTATTACTGTTGTTCAGTTTTGCTTATTGTCATTATTTCTTTCATAGCCTTTAACAATGATTAACCCCAAAATGATTATTATTGTTGTTATTCATTAACTAAATATTATCACTTACTAAGCGTTTAGCTCACTCATTGCATTTTCTTGATTCCAAATTACCGCAGGTATGGGTAGGGCTTGCTGGTGATTATTTTAGAAGAGTTGGCTTTTAGGTTGAGGATCTTGGAGAATAGAGGATTTATCTTCGAGTTAGAGTATTTCGTTTATGTTTTAGATAATACTTTATTGTGCGATTTTTATAGGTTGCATCCCTATTTTAGATATTATTTTACCCTCAATGTTTTTAAGGAGTTTTTATAGAAATTGTTGATATTTTATGTTATGAGATAATTGTGAAAAGTTGTTTTTTAGAGATGGCATGGCGGACTAGGCTGTGGTTGTAGACCGGGTTCGAGGGCGCTACACTTCTTAAGCAACCACAACAAACACAATTACTCACCTACGATTGTAATCTCAAACTCTGCGGAATTAATGATGTGTAGCCCTTTCCTCCCTACCAAGACTTTTCTCTGGTTGAGGATAACAAGTTGTTGGGGTAATGGATGAAGATGAATCCTCTTGCCCTAACACACAAAAAGAATATGAGTTAAAGTGACATTGGATTGACACATTCAAGCTATAGAACTAAGGTTAACATGAAATGACATGATTCATATCTATAGGAATAACATCATATCAGGTACGATTTTTGTATTATATGAATTGAATAAGTAAAAAATAATGTCTCTAACTACTATGGAAGATATATCAATCCAAAAGGTGCTATTTCAATTAAGATGAGGAACAATTTTAAACCCAAAATACGAAATGGTATTACATGAGATGGATTGATGCACCTACCATTATCCACAACACTCTTACAAGCATTCTCATTGACCTTGATGTAAGTGTGGAAGATGGCATGACAATACTAGTTATCAACCTTTTTGGATAGGGCCAAGGTACATTGCACAACACCCAATAGTGGGAGCTGGCTATGAAAAAATAAGAGTTTAGGTCAGAGAAAATAGTCCTAATACAACCTAAGAAGGTGTCATTATTATTATCATCCAAGTCACCAAGCTCTTCTAGCTTAGATTCATAAAGTTGCTTAACAATGGCTTGCTCGTCGTTCACTCCCCTTCGCTCTCTAATGCTAAGGACTTATCGAGAGTATTAGAAGAAATGTGTCCAATTTCTTTACAGTTAAGAACTACACTCCAAATTTTCTTCTTGGAGTTTCAATATCCTTACCTTTATAGTCTCTTATAGAAAGAGTTTAGAAAAAGCAGGTCCTAAAACCGATTGGGAATTCGTGGATGAAACATTCCATGTTAAAGAATGATTGTCACTACCTTTCCATAGGGTGTCCTCATAATTATCTCATAGTCTTGAACCAAATTGTACGCATGGTCAACAGTGCTAACAACTCTAAACATAACTCTCGTAAAATCATCATATAAACCTTACCCGAATCTACTTAAAATCATACTCTCATCTTCAATTAAGTGCCACCTCATTCAAAATTCATCAGATATAGTCACATAAAAAGTCACAGACCTGCTGCACTATCAAAGGATATTCCACTAGCCTAGTAAATTATTGCAGTAAGAATGAGGTAGGTACTTTTTCTTAAGGCATCATTTCATCTCAGCCCAACTTTTGACAGGGGTTGCTTAACGTCTAAAAGGAAATCTTCAACACTTTCAAAATAGTTAATCATTTTCGATCAACTTGAAGCTAGAAAGCTTGACTCTAATACGGTCAGACATGCCGTACCACTTAAAGAAATGACCATATCCTAAACCCATTGAGTAAAAGCCTGATGGTCTGGGCAACCAACTAAGATAGGGGCATCTGACTTAATGAATCTAAAGAGTTATTTTCTTGATCTTGCTCTCAATTGAAATATCAAGTCCTGGGGTGACACGTCAATGAGGTTCTCGGCTATCATGCCTACAAATGTCATACTTATATGGGATACATCAGAATTGTCAACATCTGACAATTGAAGTCTTCTTTCTAAAGTGGCAACCCGATTAATTGTGTCTAAATTTGTTTGACAGGTAGTAGCTAGGCTAGATTGGGCCATGGTGTTATTTTGCGATAATTGGTGGTTATTGGTGTAGTTGTTGACTCAAGGCTTTAAATTGATTAAGATCCATGTGAATGTCAATAGTATTATGGGAAACATTGCTATCACCATGCAAGTACATGCACACCAATGTGACCAGATATGGTTGAGATCAATGAAAAACTAGTGCAATTGAATGAGTATATTAAGCGTGAGCCGAATGCAAAATAAAAACATTTCCTTTTTTTTTGTAGGAAATTTATATGATTTCAATAATGCAAACAAGTATTGCTAATATATTAGAATAATAAAAAAAGATCAAAAACAATGCTACTAAATAATCTCCATAAAAGGTAGCTACCACAAGTATAGAGTGTAATGCCCGAAAATTTTTATCGAGGAATTTGAAATTTAAATTAGGTGGACTTAATTTTTTAGTGCGTA
>JAODPA010093210.1:0-23066 GCA_025585075.1 Nepenthes mirabilis | reverse complement strand
CAATATGTTATCAAACATTAAATTAATAAGACTAATGTGACGACCTGACTTTTTACCACCGCAAAAATGCCGTCATCAAGCCAAAAAGAAACCTTGCCTTAAGCGCATAATAAAACGGTGGACATAAAATTTTTCTTTTTTCTTTTTAATCATACACAGGGTCTCATGAGGCCGGACTAAATAACGTTGGCCCACTGGTTTAATTTCAAATTTGTCCGGCCAATTCTAATGTTAGCCGGACCAAAAATGCCCTAAGATGCTTACTAATAAATATTCATTTCAGAATCCACATAGAACAACACGGAAACGTACTAACATTCAAAACATTTATAAAATTTATAAACAACGGAGTCTATTCAATATCAAAAGACAAAATAAAGTTCTTCAAAAATCTGCTCCGGCTCGCCAAACCACTTTGATACTCCACAAAGTTCTACTCAATTTCATCATCCATAATTCTTTTATCATCTGAAAAATAGCAAGAATGAGCTACAAAACCCAGCATAATATTCATATGCAGAAAACAGAGAACATAATATATACATATAAGCAAATATAATACGAAAATTATCATATTTTTTAGTTCGAAATTTTCTTAGTCTTTTTCTTCTTGTCTTGTCTATTTAAAAAACATGGAGGGTTCTTATTATCTTTAAGGACCGGATAGAAGCGGACAACATCGAGGACGGGTTGTGTGTAACCCCACAACCTAAAGTCGTATCCCCTCATTATGCTCCCCGGGGCGGGAGGTAATGCCTTTATCGCGGCATACGGGGCCAAAAGTCTTATGCCACTAAAAGGTTCCCTCCCGTGGCCCAAGAGGCATCCTCGAGTGTTACTTTAATATCTTTCATCCATCTTTTACAGCAAGCTTAATGGAGACTCGGTTCTTAGTTCATATGGCCGTTCGTTATGGTTCAAAAGTCATAGAGTTCCACTTGCTGTCCGAATTAATACATTATTCTTTAAGCCGAAGCTCTTTTCTTTTTCAGACGGAGTTCACAATGTCGGAGTTCATTTTCAGACGGAGTTCAAAATGCCGAAGTTCTTTTTCAGAAGGAGTTCAAAATGCCGAAGTTCTTTTTCAGACGGAATTCTTTAGAATCCGGAGCTCTGAGAACTGGAGTCGTTTTCATTTAAAGTCTGAAGTTCTTTCTTGTAAAAGACGGAATACTTTTCTTCAAAGGACGGAGCTATTTTCTGTAAAAAGACGGAGTACTTTTCTTCAAAGGACGGAACTATTTTCTGTAAAAAAAAAAAAGACGGAGTACTTTTCTTTAAAGGACGGAGCTATTTTCTATAAAAAGACAGAGTACTTTTCTTTAAAGGACGGAGCTGTTTTCTGTAAAAAGACGGAGTACTTTTCTTTAAAGGACGGAGCTCTTTTTCGTAAATTATCAGAGTTCATATAATTGGGCAGATAATCATACAAAACCGAACATCATAAAGTCTTTTCCTTAAATATGCACTGATCGACAAATAATCATATTTTAAGTATCAGATATGAAAGAACAGAATAAATATCATATGAGTTTATATAATATCAAATATATTAGCATAGAAATCATGCATAAATATGAACTTGAAAATAGGGGTGAGTATCTTGCCTGATTTCTTCAACTTTGCCTTTGAACTCTACTCTTCCCTGGGTTTCTTCTACTTTACTCTTACTGAAAATTCTATTACGTGCCTTACTCTCATTCTTCTAGTTCTTATTATAGACCTTGAATTTGATGGCCTCCATAAATGATTATCAGTACAAGGAAAATATTTTTTTATTAATGATGATTATTATTAATGATATAGGGAAAATATTTCTCATTAATTAGATCATTTATAATTTTATATTTCCGAGGAGTTCATAAATTCCTAGTTAACTGAACTTGACTTTCTCATGTAAATACATTAAATCTCTGGTTAACAGAACCTAGCTTTCTCATATAAACACCTTAATTTCCTGATTAATTGAACTTAGTTTTCTTATTTTCGATCAACTATCGGCGTTGACCGGATTATTCCTTCACCACATCCGGTCAACACCTGTTGACCGGAGTATTAACTTCGACTTTATCCACTACAAAGCTACTCTGTCCTTCACACAAAGCCACACCGGCCTTACTGAAAATGATTCACTTTACCGGACTTGATTTTTATCAAATAACACTACGGACTTCTTTTTATGCAGGAAAAGTCCGAACTTCTTTTTACCCAGGAATTCCGGACTAAAAATCCGGACTTCTCTTTATCTAGGAAATCCGGACTGAAAATCCGGACTTCTTTTATATGGAAAATTCAGACTAGAATAAAATCCGGAGTTCTTTTTATCCGAACTAAAATTTTATCCTAATGCCAATTTACTTTTCTTATTACATTCTCCGGTCAACTGGTGTTGACTAGATTTTAAGAACTTGATAATCTGGATCATTACAACTAATGTGCATAAAAAAATTATATAATAAAATACTAAAATTGCCCTAAGTTTTAGATAGTTAAAGAAAAAAGAAACCTAACCATGAAAATTTCAAACCATGTATTTTGTTTAAATCACTATGAAATTGGTCTCTTGCCTCCTACCTAAATCTAACATTATATTTTAATGTATCTTTAGATTTGAATTATTATACGGATTTATGAGCTACCTGATTTTTTATGATGAGTCAAATTGAAGTAGGTCCGATCTCTATTTCTACTGACCAGGGTATTGCGCCACACAAGGAATAAATAAGAAGTTAGATGATTTGTGAAACTTGCTCCCAAATATATTACTCGACGTTTAAATTATTAATCTTTCAACAATGAGAGAAAGATGGAGGATGTGAAGGATGATAATGCATGGGTGAGGGGATTGAATATCGTGGGAGGACGGTGCCCCAACTCGCAAGGGAGTGGCTGTTTGTGTGGATGCACTTAGGGGATGAGTGGCTGAACAAATGGAGTGAGTACTTTGATCTTCCGAGAGTTCTTGAGAATAAGAATTGCTCTACCTTTCTCGCAAAGGAGAATGGGTATTTATATTGTTTGAGCTAATTTGGCCTTACTTAGGCGCCAAGACTAGCTGTCGGGCACCCTGACAGATCTACTGAGCTGTCTCAGTGATCACGTGTGGGGCGAGTATGGTAACCATGGCTATCTTGAGATATTTCTTCCTTTTGGGGGTGATCATAGAGGTCGTCAAATGGTAATACCCGTCCGAGAAAATTTGCTGAGTCATTGTTGCCATTTTAGGAGCGATACGTAATCATGGATGATATTTTGAAAAAATTTTGCTGAGCTGTAACTGTCATTCTGTGAGATATTTGTGATTCTGGGCGATTATGGCAAGTGTTGTTTGCAAGCTAAGTTGTGCCGCAGGTAGACTGATGAGCAGGATGGGTCCTCGTAGATCAGCCCTAATTGCCCATTTTTCACTCGACAATTTTGGATTGATCCATTCGGGTAGATCGCATCCCCACCCGACTCTTGGGCTTATGAGGCCACGCTGTGGGCCACTTATTCTTGAGCCCTTCCCCCTTCAATGAGCTTGGTTCTCGAGTCAGCCCATTTATCACTACACCTATCGCTAGCCCCCCGTATCAGGAGGTTTGAATTTTTAACTCCCAACATGTTCATTGATGGAACACCGTTGTCATCTTCATCGATCACTCCTTCCCCATGTGGTCTGTCGAATCATATTCAGTCAGCCAAGATTTGATTATCTGTGCTGCAATTCTCTATAGATAATGCTGGCACAAAAAATCTTTTACATTAATGGCTTGTCAATTCTTCTATATGCTATAAATGAATGGGCTCACTACACCTTGCATCACGATCCATCTTCAACCAAGTGGTGCAATGGTTCAAAGTTGGCATGGAGCCTGTGCTACCATTAGTAGGGATCGGAAGAATTTTACCCCCGATATTCAAAGGAGAGATCCCGAGATACATAAGAAATCTGCTTTGGCTACCTTTTTTCATGTGGAAAACCGCTTTGATTATCTCTTTTCATATCCGTCCCAAAGCTGAGCTCGTCGCCTAGCTTTGGCAAGGCAAGGCTTTCCTTTCGTTGTTGGTTGCCCTGTGAGCAATGGTTAGGTTTTAGGATGGTCTGTCCTCTAATTCCTCGATGCTGGGTGGTTCTTCTGAACTCATGGGTGGTGCAACAGCTTTCTTAGATCTAAGGTTCTTTTTCTTCCATTTGATTCGGGAGTCTCCAACAACAATGCTTCCCGAAATCAGGGAAGACCAAGGATTTTCTTTTTTGCTTTTGAGTTGTACGTTAGCCGTACTAGGTTTATACCTTGTGAAATGAATTATTGAATAAAATATTTTGAACCTTTTTGCCCTTATTGCATGTTGTGAATGTTTGAATGTTGCATTCTGTTGCTTGATGATTGTCAATCAAATCGCTCGGGCCGCTGGCAGCCCAGTCTCTTGGCGATCTTAACTCGTAGCGGTCCATCCTGAACACTAGGTTAGGACATGAGTTGGTTGAATTGACCTCGAGCCCACCAAGGTCGCACGCTGCCAATTTTGCCGCTTTAGGAAATGGAGAGCCGGGACCTTAGAACCCACGTCGTCCTGCCAATTCATTAATCCAAATTTGCATAGGGAATCATAGCATCAAACCATCATTACTAACACAGGGTGATAGACGCGCCACGACGCCTCATCGAACGGGCACGTGTCGCTGTCATTATGGGGCACGCCTCTTCGATTTTCACAAACGCCGCCATGTCAGGGCCCAAGCATCATTTATTTAAGCTCGACACCTTTGCCATTTTTTCGCATTTTTCCTTCTTGACTCTAATCATCTTTTCTCTAGTTTGCCCTCTGATTTTCTATGTTTCCCATGGGTGTTAATGCGATACAGTCAATCCTCACTTCCGTTGACGTTGTATCTTTGTATACACACTTTAGTATCTCGAGTGCCATCCCATTCGAGTTGCTGATTGAAGACGACAGAGCCTACTGTTCCCAGCACAGGTTCATCACTGTCTAAGAGGCGCACCTAATGAGTGGGGTCTGTATCCCCTTCGCACCGGAGCTGTATGAGGTTTTGGTGTTGTTAGATATTCCGATCATACGGCTCCACCCTAATGTTGTGTGATATCTAGCTTCCCCGAGCATCCTTTTCTCCACTAGGGGTAGTCCTTGGATGTCTTGACCATGAAGATGATCTTCCAGTTTTGGCAGGACGCGAACTGGATTTCGCTCGCCCTCGCAAAGAGTTATGGATGAGTGGGGGAATCCCGATTTCATGAAGGGTTGAAAAAATCGGTTCTTCTATATGGCGATCCACCCCTATTGATCCCCTTCTAACAAGTAGGGGAAGGTGCCACCAAGGTCTTGGATTGGGAGGAGAACTTGATAAGGCTGTTGACGAATCTTGTCAAGGCGCATGCAACTTGTTCCGTGAGAAGGACTCCTAGTTGTCTTCATAGGCCCTCTCACAAGCTAAGTGAGAGTCTTGCTTAGAGGAGGTAGACGTGACCGCCCTGCCACACGTTCGACCTAAGAGAGACCCTGGATTGCTGCATATTTGAGATTTCACCAAAAGGGCATCTCAGCAGAGGGCAGCTTCGTCAGGCTCCTCCTCCTCCATGGACTCCGATCAGACCATGGAAAAGCGGATGCGAGGGTTTGGTGAGTCATTTAGGAGGCCGGCTCCTATCCCATTTTTTTTAGCTAGTCAGGTTTTGGATGAGGCCACTGGGTCCACTGAGAGCAATGAGCCCCCTGCTCCCCTTGCTGGAGCCTTGAATGAACCTAGGGTCGGGGAATTGGGCGAACTGATCTCTGCGTTGACTCTGGCCTAGTATGGGGTCCCTATCATCATCATCTCATTGCTCAAAGAGTCCGTGCTTAGCCCTCTTGCTACTTTAGTTGAGGATAGCCCCAGCGATGTTCGTCTGGTTGAAGTTCTAGTAGGGACCAATGTGGAAGTGGCCGCAATTGGGGAGGTGCCTCTCCTGAAGGCTCCGATATTCAATGTCCGAGGGGGCCCAACAGCCCCCAAGTTGCATTCAAGTTTTGGCGCACCTTCCATTCATTATGAAGTGCTTGTGTCAGAGAAGAGGCCTCCACCTACTCCTACACCCAGGGCTTCCCTTGATCCATTGGCTATGGATGAGATGCCTTACATTGGGGTACGTCTTAAGGAGCTTCTCATTCTTGTTGTTGTCAGTCTTGCCTGATCATTTGCCTTTTCACTTGTAGTTGCAGACTATGCTGTGTAACACGGAGGCTTGCTTGTGTCAGAGTAACGTCAGGATGTGCCAACATGATGCAGAGATCCGTTGCCTGACCCAAACGCGCATTGACTGGGGTGTGCTTCAGGAGATGTAGGGTCGGGTAAATGCCACAATTTCCAAGGCCTAGCAGTGTCAAAAGCAGGCTGCCAGCCTTGACCTCGAGCTAAGGACGCGCTCCAAGTGGTCGAGAAGCATCTTGCCCGACTCCAAAGTGAGAACGCTCCACTGGAAGAGGAGCTAAGGACCTGGTTTAGTCCAAAGAACACAGGCCACACTCTAAATATCAGATTCTAGGAAGGTGTTTGCCTTTGTTGACGAATTGCATCCCTAGCAAGTCCAGACTTCCCCGTTGGCTTCTTCGATCCTAGGAACAGCGGTGCTCAGTGGCAATCTGACCTAATGGATTTCTCCAAGGGAGGAGGGAAGCCCTCACTGTGCTCAACGGGGAGCCCCCTGTCTTAAGATAATCATCCTTCTGAGCTATTAGCTTAAGCAGCGCTTCATTTCTTGGTAGTGGATGCATGCCCCCATTGTTCATTTTGACTTTATAATAAATCGACGGGACTTCTTTCGATCCTTATCGCTTGTGTTTTTGTGTTTATGTAGAATACTTTTATTTGATGCTTTGTTATTTGCCAACCAGGTGTCATTACCGTCACAATTGGGCTTGGCATGGATGCTGGGGTCCAATTGTGCTCATTCCCACAAGGGAAAGTCATGGCACTTGGGTGCTTTTTCTTGCAGAAGGACGTCGTTGCACGCCTATTGGGAAGCCTCAATAGGGTTGGCTAGGTTTCATGGCTATAGCCACCGAGCTCAGGTGAAGTCAAGGCCGTCGTCCGCGTGATTCCATTGGAGCCTTGTGCCGCCGGGGAAGACAACGCCGCTCTTGCACGTCTAATCCTACTCCACTGACCATTACCGACTAAGGACACTTGTCCTTATCAAGAGGAGTCATCGCGTGCAAACTGAAAAAGCCCCCTAGGGTTTGTTATGCTCATCTATATGGGGAGGTCCAACTTTCATTTGCAAGCCTCCTCCTCGGGCTGTTACATTCGGCCGCACTTGGACCGCTTGGCTGTTGGAGTTAAGGTTTTGATTATACTTTTCGCAGGTTGGTTAACGGAAGAGATGCTCTCACCCAACCTAGAGGCAAGCTAGGCCATTTGATATAATGCGATGTCATGCGAGCACTCACATGAACAATCAAGAATAGACAAATAATCATTTTAGTAATTTAAACATGATACAACTTACAAGTACGCCTAATAATGTATGTCGGACCTACTTAGGTTTGGTGTGGGGTTATTAGTAATACTTCTTGAAGTGGAATGCGTTCCATATCCTTGGAACCAGTTTATCATTCTGGATACGTAACTTGTACGCATCGCTTCAGAGAATCATCGAGACAAGGAATGACCCTTTCTAGTTCAGGGAGGGTTTGTTCCTATGAGCATTTTTGCCCATGGACTCTATGCTTCGTAAAACTCGATCTCCCACCTTAAATTGGCATGCTTTCATCCTTTTATTTTAGTAACAAATAATCTGTTGCCAGTATACCACTGTGTGAATCTTGGTGGCATCTCGGACTTCTTCGAACAAGTCAAGATGCTCTCTAAGATGTTCGGAGTTATTGAGTGGATCAAAACTTTCGACCCTTAAGCTAGGCAACCCGATCTTTACCGAAATAACCGCTTCAGTCCCATAATACTGACTAAAGGGCATTTCACGGTTGGCTCTTTAGCATCGTCCAGTGAGACCCCAACATGGATGGCAATTTGTTTGCCCGTGAGGCCCCAACTTCTTATAACTTCATCTTCAACCCATGTAGTAGCGTGGGGTTTGTTACTTTCACTTGTCCATTCGCTTAGAGATAGGTAACGGAACTATAAACCAACCTAATGCCTAGACTTAAATAGTACTTAATGAAGTGCTTGCTGATTAATTGAGTTCTATTGTCAGTCATTACGATCTCGAAAATCCTAAATCTATAAATGATATTCTGCCGAATAAATTTCGTTGCATTTTATTTAGTAATCTGAGCCACTTGAGAGGCTTCGACCCATTTCGTGAAGCAGTCGATGCAGACTATGATAAATTTCCTCTGGCCGGACGCGATGGGGAACGATCCAAGTATGACAAGCCCCCATTGTGCAAATGACCACGGTGCTTGCAAGGTTCAGAGTTCCATGGGTGGCTGGTGAGAGATGTTGCTATGGACTTGGCAATTCTCACATCTCTTTACGAACTCCAGGGTGGCATGTTTCATTATAGGCTAATAGAAGTCCTGCCGCATGATTTTGAAGGCAAGATTTTTGCCTCCGATGTGTGACTCAAAAATTTCGAGGTGCACCTCACCCAACGCGTAGTTAGCCTCTTCTCGTGTAAGATACCGCATGTAGGTAGTAGAGTACCCGCGGCGGTACAATCTTCTGTCCATAATTGTGTACCAACCTACTGTCTTCTTTATGCGCTTAGTGTCCTCTAGGTTTTTTATTAAGAGATCGTCGATCAGGTACTTCCTATAAGATGTCATCCAATTCTTGTCATCGACAATCTGCAACAACCTCAACTTTGGCTCTTCTATGCTTGGGGTGCCAAGAACTTTAGCGAGGTCAGGGGCATCCAGAACAGGGCTTGTCGTTTCAATAATTAAGTCAGCGAGCGCATGGCCCTTTATGGCCGACTGTGGTCGAACCTCTACGTCAAACTCGCCCCATTCGATAGCCCATTTTATCAATCTCTTGAGTGTGACAGGTCTCTATAGGATCCCCTTGAGTGGTTGATCAATTAGGATAACGATCTTATACGCATGGAAGTATGGGTGTAGCTTTCTAACGAAGTAGATAAGAGTTAAGGTGATCCTTTCGACGTGTGAGTAGAAAGTCTTGGTGTCCGTCAGGACCTTACTGATATAGTAAACCGGTCACTATGTATCAGACTACTGCTGAATCAGGATTGAGCTTAGCGTCGTGTCTGAAATCGCTAGATACACGTACAAATCTTTGCCATCCTCCGGCAACATCAAGAAAGGAGGGTTTGCAAGATACTCTTTTATCTTCCAGAAGGCGACCTTGTAGTCAGCCATCTACAGAAAACCAACCACCTTTGTCCCCTTCAAGGCCTTGAAGAAATGTAGATATTTTTCTGTAGACTTTGCCAGGAATCAAGAAAGGGTTACAAGCCTCCTAATGAGCTTCTAGACCTCCTTCACGGTTCGGGGTGTGCTCATATCAAAGATGGCCTTTATCTTCTCAGAGTTTACCTCGATGCCCCTTTGTAAGACAATAAATCCCAAGAAATTTTCCAAAGTCACGCCGAATGCATACACTTGGTAGCATTCAACTTCATTTGATGCACCCAGAGGTCTCCGAATGCCTCGCTTAAGTTGCAAATATGGTTATAGGTGGCCCTACTTTTGACAAGCATGTCATTCACATATACCTCCAATTTTGGCCGATTTGATTTTTTATATCTTATTCACGAGTCGCTGGTATGTCGCTCCTACATTCTTTAGGCTGAAGGGTATGATCCTATAGCAGTAGTCCCTTGATCGGTTACAAAGAAAGCATGCTCCTCGTCATCCGGGCTCATCTAGATCTAGTTGTAACTCAAATAATCATTAATGAAGCTCAACAACTCATGGCTGGATGTGGAGTCAACCAGTATGTCAATTCTCGGCAATGAGAAGTTGTCCTCAGGATACTCCTTATTCACATCGGTAAAGTCGATGCACATCCACCACTTTTCGTTATTCTTCCTAATGAGGACCATGTTGGACAACCAATCTGGGTATTGGACCTCCCTGATGAACCCCACAACGAGTAACGTTTTTACCTCATCGCATATGGGGACCAGTTTTTTGATTGAGTAATTTTTTCGCTTTTGCTGAACAAGTTTGTGATCGGGATCAAGAACCAACTTGTGAACCATCACTCCGATTAAAATCCTCGACATGTCAGGGGGTGTCCATGTGAAGACATCAAAATATTATCTTAGGAAAGTTATTAGTCGGTTCCGCAAGTCACTCATCAAGAAACTCCCAATTTGCACACATTTCTCAGACTTACTGGGGTCTAATGGAATTGGGTCGGTGGACTTGTCGAATTAGGCTTGTAGCACAGTTGTTTCGTCTTGGAGGTCAAAGTCCTCGATTAATCGATCGAGGGTCACTTGACCAACTTGGAAGAGATAACACGTCCGGCCGATCACTTGGTCTCTCGAGACCTCTCTAATGTCGTATGCTATCAAAAATTTTATCTTCAGATGTGGGATCGACATCATTGTCCTGAATGCGGCCAACTAGGGTTGTTCTAAGATGGCGTTGTAAACCGACAGGAGGTCTACTACCAGAAATGTAAGCATTCGGGAGGCCATCTTCGGGTAAGCCCCTAGTTTAGCTTCAAGCTGAATGGCCCCTTGAACTGGTATCGGCTCATAGTCAACCACGCAAACTCGCCCTCCTTTTGTTCTCGAAGGCTCGTTGGAAAGTATTTACCCACAAATGCCTCCGTGAACATATTCTAAGAAATCTAATTATCGTCCAGATCCATAACCCTCTTTTTCATTGATGACCAATGGTCTACCTTCAAACTTGTATGTTGTAAATCTAACTTTGTCCTCTTCTAAATACCGAATCACTGCAAAGACTTTCTCGATCCTCTTGATCCATGTCTCCGCCTTTGATGGGTCTGGGTCTCCCATGAATTTTGGCACTTGTTCATTTGTAAACCAATCGTAGGCGGTCGTCCCTAAATTCGCCGGGGCCAAAATTGGAATTGGTTCCGAATTACGTTGTCATTAATGCCATCGATTCAATGATGTTCGCCACCCTTCACATAAGATTCAGATATTCTTCCTCCTTGTCTGGTCAAGTGCTAGCTCCAACATCACTTTCTTGGCCTGCCATCTCTTTAATCCTATCACCAAAGTATTAATATTCAGGTTAAATCTTTTCATCTTAACTAATTAATCGATTAAGACCTCAACCCAAAGTTATAGAAATTTGAACATTAAGTCCAAATCAATCAAATTTAAACCTCAAACAAAAATCAATCAGTCTAAACCTTAAGGCAACTTTCTTAAATATTTTCTGATACCAATTGTGATAGACCACATCCTAAATCCCATTATTAATTATAATCATAACTAATTATCTTTTAATTATCAATTTGACTGATAAATTAATCAATTGACCAACCGAACATAAATTTCATGTCAAAACAACGTTTGACTCTAAATAAACAATACAAAATTATACACAATATCCAAATATATTGCCATGTCATATGTAACTCCATCACTGACCCAAAATCATATAACGTCAGACCTTATTAAGGAAAGATACCTGTTCAATTGTCATCAATCATCTAACAACCTGTGAAAATAATAAACATCCCACATAACCTACCAATGTCAAAAGCCACAAAACATCATTTCAAACATCAAAACACGGACCAAAGGCTTACAATGTCTTACAGCTCACAATCCTTCGTCTACAATTTACATCAAACTAAGTTACAATATCTAAGTACCCTAAATATTATTAGGAAACATAGATCAACATAAAATATCTACAATAGTATAACGAATCACTTCGGTATTCACTCCTGCTCATCTAGTAAAAACTTGTGCAACTCATATGAGGGGATTAATATAATAGTGAGAAGTGAGCTAAACGTTCAATAAGGCACGATAATATCAAGGAAAAGCATACTTTACAATTAAAAATATATTGGATGGAATAGGAATCACAATAGGATATAATGACATAAAATATGAGTAGGAAAAATTTCATGATATATTTTTAGATTTCTTATCTTATTCTTAATTTTAACAATCAAAACATGCTCAAATCTTATTTTCTTTTGGAACCAGGGTTAGTAAACCTTACCAATTAAATGAGAAATTAATCAAAACTTGGATTGTGTATATTTCTATACAATCAAATACCATACGCTTCTATTCAAGATTCAGAGGTGAATCGTTTATATATAACCCTATAAATAAGACTAAACACTACTTCTTAAATCCATAGTTTCATAGATTTAGATATCAATTTTTTACTATAATATACTAAAACATGCCATAATATACTACCGGTTAAAGTAATACCTTGGTCAATCTTTAACTTAGGAAAAACTCCGCACTTTGCTCCTTAATTTCTTAGTTCTTACCCTTTTGAAAAATGATTCATTAATTCTTAACATAATTGTAGAGGTTTTCTGATAATTTTTTATTTACTTTTTTTTTTCCTTTATAAACTTGACTAAGTTCAATAAAACCAAGCAAAATTAGTAATGGCTCATGAAGAGAAAAATTTAGAACATTTAATACAGATTTAACAAATATACAGAAGTTTTTATAAAATTTTAGAATATACAATATATAATTTTACAGGTAAGGACTTAAAATCAATAACTCATAGACATACATGGGTATTGGGTTTGAACTCCAGATAGGCAAGAATAAAATATCATATTTTCAGACATGAAAAAGGTACAAAAATTAAAATACGACACATATGACATGATACAAATATTTAGATATGAAATTTCTTTATAAAGTCATGAGAATTGACATATGTGCACAAATAGCTTTAGAATCTTAGTGGAAACGAGTATTAGAGAAAAAATACTCAAAAAATTAGTAAATATCAATAATAAGGAAAAAAATGAAACTTATGATGCACTTGTCTTGGCCTGCTTTACCAAATCCTCATTTTAATCGACTTGATTTGAGCTACCAAATCCTTTTCCCTCTTCTCCTCTCTCTTCTTTTTGAGTTTTTCCCTCGCTTCTCTCAAACATCTCTATCTCTTGCATGAAGAAATATCGAAACCCTAACCTCATACGCTTTTATACTCGGCTTGCACTTGAGCGCAGGCTAAGCGTGCATCGGGTGCTGCGGTTCAAAAACTTGTGCTCGAGAGTCATTCGAGTGCTGCTTGGGCACAATCCTTCTGGAATTCATGCTCATGCGTGTCTCGAGTGCCTCTTAGGTGGAAACTTTCTGAATTTGAGCTTGAGCGTCTTTTAGGCGTGCTTTAAGTTCATAGGTTCTGTTTTTAGCGTCTTCGGCGTACCTCAGGCCTGCGTCCGGTGCACAAGTCATGCAGGTCCAAATTTGATTATTTGATACAATTTGTCATATTTTTTTATCTCAATTTTAATTATATTAGTTTAATTAATCATGATTAACACAATTATAGAAACTTGAATCTTATAATCCTTACTTCCTTAAAAAAATTTTGTTTTCGAAATTTAAAGAAAATTACTTACCTTAATGAAAAGATAGGTGGGGATACTTATCCCAAATTTTATCTTCTCACTCCCATGTGGCCACTTCATATGAGTAATTCCTCCATAAAATTTTGATCAATAGAAGACTCTTCGTCCAAAGCACCTAATTTCTACAACTCAAAATCTAAACCGGTTCCTCAACATATGTTAAATCTTCGTTGATCACCAATGACATGCATCAAGTCATAAATATATTTTTGGAGCATTGACACATAGAAAACATCATGCACTTCTTCAAAGCTTGGTAGCTTCACTAAATGATAGGCTACTTCACCGATCCTCTCTAAAATTTTAAAATGTCCAATAAACTTCAGTTTCAATTTTCGATTTATCCTAAATCTTGATATCCCCTTGAATGGTGATACCTTTAAGAAGACATAATCTCTGACTTTGAATTTCAGCTTCAATCTCCTTTAATTCGCATAACTCCTCTACCTACTTTGGGCCACCTTTAATTTCACATGGATTAGTTTAGTTTTATCGAATATCTCCTTAATAACTTTTGGTCCCAAAAGCCATCTATCACCAGTCTCTTCCCAATGGATTAGGGAACGATATTTTCTCCTGTATAATGCTTTAAATAGGGCAATCCCAATGCTTGCTTGATAACTATTATTGTAGGCAAACTCCGCCAGTACTAAATGATCATCCCAATTATCTTTCATCTCTAAAATTGAAACTATTAACGTGTCCTCCAAAATCTAGATAGTTCACTTCGATTGTCCGTATGTTTGCGAATGATAAGTAGTGCTAAATTTCAAGCTTGTTACCAATTCACAATGCAAACGTTCTTAAAACATAGAAACAAATTTTGGATCTCACTATGATATAATCGATTCTAGTACACCATGCAATGTAATTATCTCATTGGTATATACATTCAAGCCAACCAATCTCTTGAAAAAGTCACCCGTACTACTAGAAAATGTATTGATTTCATAAACCGATCAACAATTACCCAAATTACATCATAATTTCTTAGCCATTTCAACAAACCCATTACAAAGTCCACCGATATGTCATCCCATTTCTAGTTAGGAGAAGGCATAAGTTGCAATAGGCCGGGTCGCTTCTGACGCTCAGCCTTTAACCGTTAATAAACTAGACATTTTTTCACATAAGCTAAAATTTCTCTCCTTATGTTTATCCACCGAAATATTTTCTTCAAATCTTTATACATTTTATTGATCCCCGAATGGATAGTATATCTAAAACGATAGGCATCATTCATAATCTCATGTTTGAATTCTCCGATATCTGGCACACATATCCAATCTCAAAATCTTAAGACTCCGTTGGCACACTAAAATTAGTCATCGAGTCCCTATTTAAGTCTTAAGCAATATCCACTAAAAATGGATCATTCATTTAGTTTCCTTTAATCTTCTCCAGTATTTATAGTTAAATTTAGAAATACGTTAAAATCATCTGGTTGCCTTAAGTATATCTCTTAATATCATATTGTTTCACACATTCAAACATTTTCATTTCTTTGATCCTCAAATTAGCCACAAAACTTGCCTAATGACTCAAAACATCTATCACAATATTGGCCTTCCCGAGTTGATATTGAATTTCATAACCATAATCATTTAGAAAATTCAACCACTTCATTTGCTTCATATTTAATTCTTTTTTAGAAAATAAATACTTTAGACTTTTCTGATCTGAGTACCATAAATTTTTCTCACCGTACAAATAGTGCATTCAAATCTTTAATACAAAAATTACTAATTCTAACTCTAAGTCATGAGTCGGGTAATTCCTTTCATGAGTCTTTAATTACCTCAACCCATAAGCCATCACTTTTCCATATTGTATTAAAATGCAACCCCTAGTCCTAGATACATCACAATAGACTACGAACCCGTCGGATCCTTCTGGAATTGTTAAAATCAGAGCGATAGTCAACTGATTCTTTCATTCTTAAAAACTTTGCTCGCATTCCTCTATCCAAATAAACTTAACTTCATTCTTTATCAACTGAGTCAGAAATATGGAGATTCTAAAAAAATTCTCCACAATCCTCCAATAATAGCGTACCATCCTCAGAAAACTTTGAACCTTAATCACCGATGTGGGCCGGCTCCAACTAGTAGCAACCTTGATTTTTGTCAGATCAACCGAAATGCCTTTATTTGATATGACATGCCCCAAGAACATTGCTTCCTAAACAATTCGCACTTCTTTAACTTAGCATATAATTTTCTTTCTCGTGATATTTGGAGCACAATTTACAAATGCATCTCGTGCTCGTCATAATTTTTTGAGAAAATCAATATATCATTAATAAATACCACCACAAATTTATCCAAATAGGGCTAAAGTATTTGGTTTATCAAATTCATAAAAATTATAGGGGTATTGGTTAGTTCAAATGACATGACTAATAACTCGTAGTGCCCATACCTCGTTCAGAATGTTATTTTCGCCACATCCTCATTCTAAATCCTCAATTGATGGTATCTCGAACGAAGATTGATCTTTAAAAACACTTGTGCCCCTTGTAATTGATCAAATAACTCGTCAATTCTTCATAATGGATATTTATTCTTAATAGTAATCTTGTTCAATTTCTGGTAATCAATAAACAATCACAAGGATCTATCTTTCTTCTTTACAAATTATACTGGGGCACCCCAATGAGATACACTTGGCCAGATAAATCTTTTATCTAAAAACTTTTGTAATTGCTGCTTCAACTTTTTTAACTCTACCGGTACCATTCTATATGGAGCCTTTGAAATTAGTATCAATCGGGGTACAGTTTCAATTTCAAACTCAATTTCTCAATGCGGTGAAAATTTGGGAAAATCTTTTGGGAAAACATCTTCAAATTTGTAAACCATCGGTATATCTTTTACCAGCACACTATACTTCTAATCGTACTGGCATAAGCCAAATAGGCTTAACATCCACTTTCCATTAAGTGTCAGGTATGCAAGGCTAAAATCCAATGGGGAAACTCTTTTGCACTACGCCTTAGAAATAAAAAGGTTCACATATTGAAATAGTAAAATAAACTCTTTTATGAAAATAATTAATACTAACATGATAACTTACTAACCACTCTTTACCTAAAATCACATCAAAATCACACATGTCTAGCAAAACCAAATCTATGACTAACTGTAACCCGTTAACCAAAACATCACACCTCGAGTACACAATATCCATAATCATAGACGATCCTGTAGGTGTTGACACAACTAATGCATGCTCTAAAATTCTTGGGGATGACAACAATTGACAAACAAACCTTGAAGACACAAATGAATGAGTAAACCCCGGATCTAGAAGTACATGAGTTGAAGTATTAAAAGTAGTAAGAGTACCTTTCATAACGTTGGGCGACGCCTTCGCATCTTGCACTGTGATAGCAAAAGCTTTGCCCGAGATATTGGGCTTCTTCGCCACGAGCCTCTTAGAAAGAGGGCAATATTTGATTATATGGTTGGACTAACTACAGTTGAAACAAGCCCGTAAAATTTTATAACACAGCTTTTCTCCATGAAAATTTTTACAATGTGGACATACAGTTGCTGCTATTACTAGAGGGCTTAGTATAGCTTGGGTTTCTACACTTTTCTTCCCCTTTTCCTTCAGCTCTGCCCTCTTCTAGGTTCCTCCTGACCCTGATATTTGGCCTAAATCTGGGCCTCCACGGCTTCGCATCCTCTTGCCAAAAAACTATTCTCTTTCAAGCTTCTTTTTAAACAAAAGAGCTCGATCTAAAACATCTCAGTAAGTCCGTAGCTTCAAAGTGACAAGCTTCCTTCTAATCTCGTCCTTCAATCCTAACTAAAACTTCCTTGCCTTCCTAGCCTCATCATTGACCACATGTGAAGTATAGCATGACAGCTTTGCGAACTTAGTATTGTACTCAACCACAGACCGGTTTCCTTGTCTCAACCATGAAAACTCGTCCTTCTTTTATTCTTGAAGGCTCATCGGAAAGCATTTATTCATAAATGCCTCCACAAATATGTCATAAGAAATCTCATTATCTTCTAGACCCATAGCTCTCTTTTTCATTGACCACCAATGGTCTGGCTCACCTTCCAACTTGTATGCTGTAAATGTTATTTTGTCATCCTCCAGACAGTGAACCAATGCAAAGACTTTCGTGATCCTCCTGATCTATGTCTTCACCTTTGATGGGTCTAGGTTTCCCATGAACTCTGTCACTCGTTCATTTGTAAACCAATCACAGGTGGTTGTCTCTAGATTCACTGATACCAAAATTAGAATTGGCTCCGAATTACGTTGTCCTTGCGCCATCGATTCCATGATGTCCTCCTTCCTTCCTATAAGATTCAAATATTTATCCTCCCTATCCGATCAAGTGCTAGCTCCAGTATCACTTCTGCGGCCTACCATCTCTTTAATCCTATAGCCAAAGTATTAATATTCAGGTTAGATTATCTCATCTTAGCTAATTAATCAACCTATGACCTCAACCTAAAATTATAGAAACCTAGATATCAAATCCAGTTCAATCAAACTTAAACCTCAAACCAAAATTAATCAGTCTAAACCTTAAGACATCTTTCTTAAATATTTTCTGATACTAATTGTGACGGACCATACCCTAAAATCTGTCATTGACCATAACCATAATTAATTATCTTTTAATTATCAATTTGACTGATAAATTAATCAATTGATCAACTGGACATGAATTTTACATAAATACCTCAATTAACTCTACATGAATAACACAATATCGTACACAAGATCCAAATACGTTGCCAAGTCATTTGTGGTTCCGACACCGACCCAAAATCATATGATGTCAGACCTTGTAATTGAAAGATACTTGTTCAATTGCCATCAATTATCTGACAACCTACGGAAGTAATAAACATTCAACACAATCTACTAATGTCAGAAGCCACGAAATATCATTGTAGACATCAAAATACAATCCAAAAGCTTACAATGTCTTATAACTCACAATTCTTTATCTACAATTTACATCAAACTAAGTTGCAGCATCTAAGTATCCTAACATTGTTTAGACATATAAATCAACATAAAGTATCTACAAAATTATAACTAATCACTTCGATCTTCACTTCTACTCATTTGACAAGAACTCGTGCAACTCATTTGAGGGGATTATAAAACAGTAAGGGATGAGCTAAATACTCAGAAATGTACAATACATATCAAAGAACATACGTACTTTATAATTAAAAATATATCGGAGGGAATAGGAATCATGATAAGAGGCAATGACATGAAATATAGGTAGAAAAAACTTTGTAATACATTTTTAAATTTCTTATCTTATTTTTCCTTAATCTTAGTTATCAAAATATGTTTAAATCTTATTCTCTTTAGGGATTAGAGTTAGTAAGCCTTATCAACTAAAAGAGTAGTCAATTGATACCTGAATTATGTATATTTTTATACAATTAAAGGTCATATACTTTTATTCAAAATTTAAATATGGGCCATCTACATATAACCTATAGACGAGACCAGATATCACTTCTTAAACCTACAGTTTCATAGGTTTAGATATCGATTTTTTACTATGATATATTAAGGTATACCACAATAAATAAACCGCTGAAACAATACCTGGGTCTAATCTTTTAGTAAAGAAAAACTCTATACTTATTAATTTTTTAATTTTTATCCTTTTAAAGAACAATTTATTAATTTTTAATATAAATGCAGAGTTTTTCTCATAATTCTTTATTTCCTTTTCTTTTCTTGATTACTTAACAAAGTTCAGTAAAACCAAGTAAAATCAATAGCAACTCATGCAAAGAGAAATTTAAAACACTTAATACAGATTTAACAAATATATAAGATACTTTAAAGAATTTCAGAATATACAATGCATAACTTTATAGGTAATGACGTAAAATCAAAAACTCATAGACATACATGGGTATTGGGTTTGAAGTCTAGATAGGAAAGAACAAAATATCATGTTTTTAGACATGAAAAAAGGTTCAGAAATTAAAACACATCACATATGATATGATACAAATATTTAAACATGAAATTTCTTTATAAAATTTTGAAAAATCGACATGTATGAAATATTAACTTTAGAATATTATAAGGGGCGAGTGTTAGAGTAAGAATACTCGAAAAAATTCACAAAAATCAACAACAAGAGAAAAATAAAACTTAATGTACACTTGCCTTAACCTGATTTATTCAAATTCTCACTTTAATCAACCAGATTTGAGCTACCAAAGCCTTTTTCCCTCTTCTCCTCTCTCCTCTTTGACTTTCTCCCTTTCTTCTCTTGAACTTCTCTCCCTCTTGCACGAAGAAATGCCAAAACCCTAACTTCGTGCACTTTTATACTCGGCTTGCGCTTGAGCGCTGGTCAAGCATGTATCAGGCAAACGGTTTGAAAATTGGCATTTGAGGGCCATTCAGTCACTACTTGGCACGACTCTTCTGGAATCCATACCTAAGCGTGCCTCGAGCGCCTATTGGGTGGAAATTTTTTTCAAATTCAAGCTCGAGTATGTTTTAAGCTCATATGTTCTATTTTTGGTGCATCGGGAGCGCCTCAGGCATACATCGGGCACCCAAGCCATGCAGGTCTAAATTTAACTATTTGATCTAATTTTTTATATCCTTTGATCTTAATTTTAATTATATTAGTTTGACTAATTATGATTAATATAATTTTTGAAACTCAGACCTTACAACTTTTATTATCGATAAAAACTTGTTTCAATTACTAATAAACCGTACTATCTAAAATGAGCACAAATATAACAGGTGGGTCAGAATGGGGAGTTAATACATGTGTCATATCATCATTACTAAAACTAATGATATCATTCCTAACTCCTATCATCGGTTTCTTACTGCTGAAAGTTTTCTCCCGGCGGTCTGTGGTATTGCTCTTGGGTAGTCTTGTTGCCACTATGCTGACTACTCCAATCGCAGCCCGATTTCTCAGTTGTTGCTGCTTTAGCTCGTCTTCATTTGTTCTACCTGGGACCTACTCTGGATTCCATAGGAACTTAGTGAGGTGTCCCTTCTGGATTAGATCCTTTATCTCCTTCTGTAAAGTCTAACAGTCTTCCGTATTGTGAATCAGAAATCGATGGTAGTAGCAGTATTTCGATTGGTCTCCTCCATTCAAATTCTTGGTTGGCTTCGGCCACTTTAGAAACTTTTTGTCATGGATCTGTATGAAAATATTGGTCAAAGAGTCATTTAGAAGAGTTAGGTTCAGGGATCTGAATTCTCTCTAAATGCCCGGCTCCGTCCTGGGCTGCTTCCTAGGATCTCTAGAATCAACATGATCTCCATTCCTTTTTCTTCCGTTCATTGGCCTCCTCGGCGGTTATGTAAGCATGGGCGATAGTTTTAGCCTCCTAGAAGGTCCTAGGGTCTGGATTGGCCAACTACTTGAATAAGTTGCCCGACTCTAGAGTTGATATAAAGGCGTTTAATTTCACCTCATCAATGAGGCCTAGTATTTGTCGGGCCTAAGTAGTGAACCAGGCTAGGAAGCGCTTCAGGCTTTTACTTGGTCCTTACTTGATGCAGGCGAGGTACCAAGGCTACTTCTCCTTCTTTCTACTAAAGGAAAACTATGACAGAAAGCTATCAGCTATCTCCTAGAACGTCCGGGTCGAATTTGGATGCAAGCAATAAAATCAAATCAAAGCGTCCCCTTGAGCATCAAAGGAAAGTATAGGCACATGGTGGTTTCGTCTAGGCCTTAGAAGCTCAGTAGGGTATGGAAATGATCTAGATGGTCTATCGAATCAAAACTCCCATAGTAAGGTTTCAGGGCTGGTATATTGAATTTTTGGGGAAGCAACTACGTCCGAATCTCCATTGTGAGTAGTGATCTCCTCAGATCCACGGAGTGTCTGTCAGTGCCTTCCATGAATACGTGCTGCTCAATCTTCTTCACTCTCTCCTCCATTAGGGGGGACGCACCCTTCTTCGTATTGAGGAAGGTTCTTAACTCCATGTGGTTCGGAGAGAGACACTAGATCAGGCGGCTGCTAACTCTCATTGGCCTAGTGCTGCAGGAGGCATCATGTAAAGTTGAAGGCCTTTGGTTGGCACGGGGGTAGTAGGGATTTCATCATTTTAGGCTTTCATCCCATGTCCCGTGACTTAGTCAGCCGTCCAACCGAGACCGGGCTCTGTCACTCGCAATCACTTGGACCTTTAGGTCATGAGACCGCTGGGTCATCTCAGCCGAGTGCTTCTTCCTTTCATTCCTCCACTTCAAAGTCGAGGTCTGAGAGGTAGTGGAGGGAGCCCCCAACCATTGTCCGCCCAAATGTGTGCAGAGGGTCTATTGCATTTTAGTACTTTCCATCTGGGCAGCGAATGCATGCATGTCCAGGGCATGTCACTTGACTGTGTGTCTACCCGTTTAGGGGTCATCGCTATGAGGCCAGTATCCCGGATCGGTACGGTGGCTTGTACCCTAATGTTGACCGTGTTCGTCTTTGCGATTGTGGTGTTGGACTTTTTAGTCGTTCCATAGGTGGCGCCAATAATGCGTCCTTAGAACTGGATTTTTGTACGGATTAGGGAGTCACCTGATCTTTTATAACAGATTAAAATAAAGTGAGTCCAGATTTTGTTTCTACTAACTAAGGTCCTACGTAATACAACGAATAAATAAGAAGTCAAAGGATTGGGGGGACTCATTCCCTGATATATCATTTGATACTCAAATCAATAATATTTCAACAAAGATGAGAAAGATGGAGGATGTGAAAGATGCTAATGCACGGGTGAGAGGATTGAATGTTGGTGGGAGAACGGTGCTCTGGCGAGTGTGGTCAGAAAGAAGTAGCTTTTTATGTGGATGCACTTAGGGGATAAGTGGTCGAAGAGAAGGAGATAGCACTTCGATCTTTTGGGGATTCTTGAGGGTAAGGATTACTCTGCATTTCCCATAGAGGAGAATGGGTAATTATAATGTTTGAGACAGTTTGGCCTTGCTTGGACGCCAAGACTAGATGTCAATTACCCCGGTGGATCTGTTGTACTATCTTAGCGATCTTATGCAAGGTGAGTATGGTAACCATGGCAATCTAGAGATATTCTTTTATTGAGGTGATCATGGAGGTCGTCGGATGGCAATACCTGTCTGAGAAGATTTGCTGCGTTATTATTGTCATTCTGGGAGTGGTGCATAATCAAGGGAGATATTTCAAAAATATTTTGTCGAACTGTAACTACCATTTCGGGAGAGATTAGCAATTCTGGGCAGCTATGGCAAGTGTTGTTTGTAGGCTGAATTGTGTTGTAGGCCAACAGATGAGCAGGATGGATCCCTATGGATCAACCCTAATTGTCCATTTTTCACCAGACGGTTTCGAGTCGATCTAAGTAGATTGCATCCCCACCTGACTCTCAAGCTTATGAGGTCGCACTGTGGGCCGCCCGTTCTTGGACCCTTCCCTCTTCAGTGGGTTTAGTTCTCAAGCCAACCCATCCATGGCAGCACCCATCATATTTGATTGTTGAAAAGAATTAAAATAAAAATAGAATAATTATTTTTTAAAAGTAG
>JAODPA010093199.1:0-23066 GCA_025585075.1 Nepenthes mirabilis | reverse complement strand
GGCTAGAAGTGAGTCGGTGGAGGTGCCATGAAGAGAAGCCTTCAAGGAGGTCGACGGCGGTTGTCGACAATGTTATTGGCGACGGTGAGTGGAGGTGGTGCGGCAGTGGTTGACAACTGGTACTGGTGGCTCACTGGTGACCTGCGTTGGTCGTGGATGAGCTGTGGCATGAGGCAGAATTGCGCTAAGAGGAGAGAGAAAGAACAGCACACGTAGAGGAGGCGGCTGAGCTATGGCGACGGCGGCGGCGGCATGCGGTGGTGATGCCGAGAAGGCCAGTGTCGGCCGTGTGTGGTGGCGGCAGGCCGACGACGGCCACTCAAGCTGCAAAAGTAGCAACAACAGTGCACGGGAGAACAACACAGAGGGAAGAAAGGGGCAGTGTGCGGGCTTCGGCCGGCAGGAGAGAGGTACCATTTAGGCGCATTGGGATATCCTTTCTTCAAATCTACAAAGTATGAGGTCCAGGCAAGTATTTGTAACCCACTTTTTTGTTTGATTTAATTTTTAATATATTTTGGACACTGTTAAAAATTTTTACTGACATACATGTAATTTTATCTACTAATCTGTTTAATCTAGACATGCATGTTTAGTTCATTGATTTATTTTGGAGGTTTTGGATATAGGTTTTATAATTTTAGGAATTTAATATTTTTCGAAAAGCTCAAAAATTTTATTGGATACTGTGTATATTTATATCAGTATGTGTAACAAAAATGTGCAGGAAACTGGCATAGGTTGTGTATTTTCATATGCATGTGCCGTATTATAGCCACTACATTTGGATTTGGATGTTGGATTTTCTGGCTAGCTCCCGATGGAGAGATATTTGTTATTTGGAAATCCCTTTCCGTCGGTAGGAAAGGCTTGGAGTAGTGACCCTTCACATTTGGATAATTTGACTTGATCTTAGAATATATTCGGACATCTTAATATATCTGACAAGCTTAAAGAATGCACCCAAAGCCGCGGGTGGCAAAACATAGTGAGCAACCTACCCATGGGTATAGAGTACATGGGTTGCCATATATGTTGGCCCAATTTGCATTTGATTTTTCCTAAGGTTACCGAGATTATGTATAACCATTCCTCAAACTAGTCTTTAAATAATCAAAACTTAAGTTGGTACATAATTTGTATTTCTACATTAATTTGTATTAGATTTTGAATTGGACTTAGATTTTGGACTAGGATTTGAGATTCGCCAATTTTGCCCATAGTCGGGGCTTGGTATGTCTCGTACAAATGATTTTGACTATATATTTTGATCCGAACCTTTGAAATATTTGTTGTGATGCTGTTTCAGCTTCTACGCATACTATTGGATCATCCGGCTATCGGATTCTACCCCAAATCACAAGTTAATTGGGCCTTGGATTTGTACTTGGTTGCGGACTTGGATTTGGACTCAAATCGACATCATCTTTGGAATGGTCCGGATCACTCTATTTTTGTTATATATATATATATATACACACATCCTGACGAGAACTGTTTTCAAAATTTAGATATTTGTTTAGATTTGGATATTTGATTTGTGTACGAGACTACCATTGGATTTCAAATTCTGGATTTTGGATTTTTGTTGGATTTCTTATATTGGCTATTTAGATTTATTTTGTAATTTGACTGGATTTTCATCCATTTGACCTTCCCTCTGATTCATTATACTCATTTTATCTAAATATAATACTTGTTGAGCATTTGACTTACATTTTCTATTTTCTCCCTTTAGAGTAGAAGGCTTAGACGCATTACAGAAGTTAGGACACAACCTTCAGCTATTCGTTCGATTTGGTGATTTTTAATTTGTTATGATTTAAGTTGGCATTTGATGGAATCAGATTATGGAATTAGCCAAATATATGTCCATGGTTATATTTTAGAGACAGTTCAGATATTATATTATATTTGATTATAATTTTTTGTTAAATTATTATCTCTCTGACGATGATTGTAGAGCAGGTCATATTTTTTTTATCCGGACGGTTGTCCGATGAGATCCTGTGTGGATTTTTAATTTGTTGGATCTTATGTGTTTAGTTTGTTACACTCATATTTTTTTGGACTTAGTATTATTGGTTAAATTTTTTTGGGATTTTAAATTTAAAAATTATAATTAATTGTTTGATCGACCTGCTTGGTCCAAGTTTGCGACATGCATAGGAGAAAATTTGTGGCAAAGGTCGAAGTAAAAGTTGCAGACGCATGGTAAAAAGAACAGAAGTTAATGCTTAATACTTTGCTGAAAATCATGAAATGACTTACGATTTCTTGTCTTGTAGAATAATTTCTTTATCATCTTGAAGGATCAGGACTAGTAGAGCCAACCAGCTAAGGGAGCGAATAATTGATGATAGATTATGTTCACTCCACACAATCTAAGGCCTTTATCGTCCGAAGACAACATCATCGCAAAATTCCTCCTTATTACATCCCGAGGACAGGATGATCACATATTCTTAGTTTTGGTCTGAAGATAATATCATCATGAATTCCTCCTTATTTACTTCCCGATGATAGGATGATTACATATTCTTGGTTCTTATCTTCCATCGTAACGCCCCAAGGAATGCGGACCACAAATTACTCTATGGACAGAATTATCATCGATTACCACTATAACATCCTAAGGCATGTTAGAGAACATTATCTGCTAAACAATCCTTGGTTCAGTTTCTTACTGATTTTACTTAATTTAAGAGACTCTGGTTCTTATTTCTTTAGCTTTAGTTCATCATTCTTCTAAGGCCATCTCATATTCAACTATTCGGTAATTTTTAAATACCCAAATTTTAGATAAGTTGTTTGGTGAACTTAAATAATTCATAACAAAATTCATATTTTTATTTTTGAACATAGGCTTGAAATGTTCAGAGTATAATTTGGACGTGAGACATACCAAATCATAATATTCATACTTTAATCATGCAAACTTATTCATGAAGTCACGCTAGGATTAGAAAACATGTAATGTTTCATAATGACTTGAATGGAGATAGCAAAAGCACCAGTAAGGAAAAACGAAGCTTGGTGTACACTTGGTTTAGCCTGTTCTAAAAAATTCCTTACTCCTGTAAATTCTTCCTCTCCTGTTTCTTTTCCTTTGTGCCTTTTTCTCCAAAATTCTTCTCCTTTCTCTGCTACTCAATATTTATATGAAAATGGAGCAGTTGGGAGTAGGTAGGAGTAAGTCACCTACTCTAGTACTTCCTTTGTCTAGAAGGTTCTTGATTTATCGAAGCCGTTGGAAGCAGGTCAGAGAAAGTTACTTACTCTGGTAAAGTCCAAATATCTAACCAAAATCGACCGACATGCATCTTCCAGTCAACTATCTAAACCGGTCAACAAATTATTCTTGTTTTTCAATCATCTCCGGTGAACTATCCTGTTTGGCCGGTCAGCTCTTCTTAAACGGCCAACTATTTATTCCGGTCAACTATTCTATTCGGCAAATCAACTCTTTCTAAATGGCCAACTATCTATTCTGGTCAACTATTCTATTCAGCCAGTCAATTTTTCCTAAATGGCCAACTATATACTCCGGTTATTTTATTCTTGTAACCCGATCCTCACAAGAATACCCATGAAGATACTCTATAATATCTCTTATCTTCCCAAACATTGGGTCACTACAAACATCATTTCAATTCATAGGATTTACACCTCAACTTCTATAAAATCTGAGTCACCCGAAATTCAAACACTTTATCATTATTATATCGATTACAATTCATCATCCTTGAATTCACAAACACCAGAAATCGAATCTAAGTCATTCGGACCTCAAGCCCACGATTTCACCTTATCCGTCTCACTTATCATGCTATCCAAGTATCCCTAACCCTTGTCCTCGGTGGCACAATCGGCTATTGATATACTTCCTAGAACAAGCATAATATGGGTTAGTTCACCAATTAGATGCTAACTAGGATAGTGTAATCTAAACAACCCAACATACTCACTAATTTCTAACTTAGTTCTAGCCTAAGTTTTTATATAAGATTTAAATCAAACCTAGGATATTTTTTTCTCTGATGCCAACTGTGACGAACCGCGTTTCCTACCAAAAATCTGAAAGAGTTTCCGTAAAAAGACGGCCACCAAACAAATACAAACCTATAGAATATCCTGTACAGTAATAAAAATCTATCTAAAATTAACTCTGACACATCCATAAACCGCAACAAATCACACAGGATCCAAATATCACAATTAATAACATGTGGCACCAACATCATAATTTTGGCTAAGATGCCGGCTCTGACAATATGTCACTAGGTATATAGTTAAACCATATAAACCTGTGGAAGCAACTATATCCATCAAATACTGTATAGGCTGGTCTATATACACAATATCATCATCAATGGTATACATGACCATCAAGATAGTATAATATACTCTATAACGGGGTACAAAATCATAAAATTTAAACCTTCAATCTACCTTCCAAGATCTTCACGCCTAGTAGACTTCTAATCCTCTACCCTACCCTATCGGGTATAAGTTCATACTCATCTGGAGACAAAAAATGTAGTAACCGTGAGCCAAAAGCTCAGCAAATGTAATATAAATAAAGATAAAATGTAATATAAACAAATGGGATAGAAAAAGAGATGTAGAATGCATAACATGGAATGTGAGAAATGCATTCTCGGATTATGAGCAACTTTTGATATTTTATCTTTCTTTTATTGGCGATTCCATATTATGCATAAATTCCTTTTATGTTTGTGGACCTGTGCCAATAGGTTGTACTAGCTAATGATGCAAGAGAACGACGAAAGGAATGTGTATACTCCCACACATTCTAAGGCACATAACCACGTAATTCAACACTCCATGGCAAGTGGTATATTTATAATCCCAATATATCGGGTCATCACATATGCCCCCATGTCCCACACGGCCCAGACGCAGTCCTTATTCTTCCATAATAGTATTCTAAGGCGTGCCAAGGACATCACCCGCACCAATAAGCGACCGGGATGCACGGCCAAGGTAATTTTTGAGTCTCTGCTATAATATCAATGACATGCTAGGAGATACTACCCTCTAAATATAAATATGTGGTCATTATTTTATGATTTCTTAATTTTTAAGGGAAAATCCACCAAACTTCTTTCACATAGTTCTCACACCGGAGAACGAATCATTCATATAACAAGCTGTGGCATTCCCTCCGTATACCTTCTTAATTTTCATATTTCTTTTGGGTTTAAGTCTTTACATTAGTTTAAGTATATATACAATTTAACATGACATTTTGGAACGATTAGAAAATTCCTACCACATCGGGTCAAACATGACTTTGAATCTTCCAAACCATAATTCTGTCACAAATACACATTACATAATTCCTGGAATATATAATTGAGCATTTATAATTCAAATGATTAATTACCAATTTAACAAGATGGGATCATGCAAAAGCCCCAATTAATTTTGGGTGAACAGTACCAACGCACCAATTAGGGCTCCCAGACGCGCCAAATGGATCAAAACTTTGAAATCGATCACCCAACCAATAGGTATTCTTATTTAAGGTATGGGTAAATCATAATTAAAGCCAAATCATGTATAAGACTTGAAATAATTGGTTAAACATGATCCGGGCATATCTTAGGGTTCTGACAAATGGATTTTCACATAAAACCTTCAAATTTGATATCCAATCGGTAAGTTAACAAATATAGGATATGGGTAATGATATCCTAGAACAAATTATTGCAAAAGGCCCAAAAATTAGAGCCCGAAATCATCTAAGCATGGGGTTAGGGTTTCAGCATGAAAACCGGTTAAAATCGACGAAATTGGAAATGAAATTCATGTATATGCATGCTAGAGTCATGGTTATCACGAAATATAAATTTAATCGGGTATCGAAACGAGGATACTCGATGAAAACGAAACAAAGGTGCAAGAAAATAAAAGAGGAGGGTACGGGTGCACTTGCTTTGATCTGATCTACCACTTCTCCAACTTGCTCGAGCTCAGAATCAGACTCAGGAGCTTTGTTCTCCACCTTCTCTCTCTTCTCCCTCCCTCTCTCTCTAACCGTGGGAAAATTCCATAGCCTGCCCCGACAAAAAACCCTCTCCAATTTTAATCCTCGTGCGCCAGTCCGATGGGCAGAAGGCGCTGCATGCTTGCATTCAGCGCCCACCTCGGGCCCAAGGACCATGGAAATGGCGCCTACTGGATGCACCATCCAACAGGCGGCTACTCAGTTTCACCTCCGGCTTTAAGGTTCCTGCATATCTTAAGCCTAATTTTTGGTTTTCTTAATTTAATATATCATGGTTACCATAAATTTAAACCCGAATCTTATATACTAATTGATATTTCGAGGTTTATAACACCAGTTCCTAATTCTCCCAAATCCGTGTCTTCGGAGCTCTCGATCCAATTTATTCCGTGATCTAAGGCCTTGATTCATTTATTTTAATTTAATTACACCTAATTATCATCTCTTGAAAATCGGTGCCTTACAAATATAATTTTCAGGACATACAAAATTACATATACAAAATACATGTGAATAAATTCCGAATAATCATGTTCATAAGCTAGGATTCCAATTTTCTAAAGTCAAATCAAACAAAAACCAAAAAATAAACAAGTAAAAATGACGGGGCGCGGGTAAGGTCTTTCCCACGTACACAATACCGCATAAAACTACCAAATTTGACACAAAATCGATAAATAATCATACTCTAGACAAGGATTTTACAAAATATAAGCTTAGACTGGCATTTGAACAAAAAAATCCAAAGAGAATGGAACGAAAAGTGTAACAAGAGAAAGAAAAGTATATGGATGTATTTGCCTTGACCCAATTGACAACTTCTTTAATTAGCTCTAAGTTGGACACGGACTTGATGCCTCGATCTCCTCCTTCTCTCTCTTCTTCTCCGTGCTCTCTCTCTCCACTCTCTTTGGTCTATACATAAAAGACAGAGAGAAATCTCCCGCGCGTTTAAATAAAGAGATTGGCCCTCGAGCCCCAATTGGCCTAAGCTTCAAGTGCGCATGCGTTGGAACTGGTGCTCAAGTGCACAGCCAGCCCCCTTCTGGTGTGTATGATCTGGATTTAGCGCCTCTTTCCAGCGATCGAGCGGCTGGTAGGCATCAGCCTATTGGAATGGGTGCCCCCGGTGCCGCCTTGGGTGCCCAACGAGAGTCCTCCTCCACTACCCAAATTCGCATTCAAAACTTAAATTTTCGCATACATTAAGCCTAATTTTGATTATATTAACTTAATTATTTCTAATTACGATATTTTAAAAACTGGAATCTCACAACTCTCACCCACTTAAAAATTTCATCCTCAAAATTAATGAATTAGAGAAATTAACAACACACATACCTCGAAATAAATGGGGATATTTCTCCCAAATCTCATCCTCCCTTTCCCACGTCGCTTCCTCACAAGAATGGTTCCTCCACAAAATCTTCACAAAAGGGATGCTCTTTGAGCACAAAATCTGATCTCTTCGATTCAAAATCTGTACTGGCTCCTCTAAATAAGATAAATCTTCATTGATAGCTAAGAGACCATAATCGATGATGTTCATCGGATCATGAACATGCTTCCTCAAAATCGAGACATAAAAAACATTGTGCACATCAGCCAAGTTTGGTGGTAGCACTAATCGATATGCCATCTCTCCGACCTTCTTTAAAATCTCGAAGGGTCTAATGAAATGCAGCTTCAATTTTCCTTTAATACCAAATATAGTGATTCCCTTCAACAGTGATACTTTAAGGCAAACCAAGTCACCAACTTCAAATTTGAGCTCTAATTTCCTTCAGTTAGCATAACTTTTCTGTCGGCTCTGAGTCATTTTCAGCTTATCAAAAATTACTAAACTCTTCTCCAACATCTCCCAAATCACATCAGGCCCCAAAAGTCATCTATCTCCTGTCTCCTTCCAATTGACAGGAGATCGACACTTTTTACCGTACAATACTTCAAATGGAGCCATGCCAATACTATTATGAAAACTATTATTGTAAGTAAAATCTACTAATGCTAGGTGATCATCCCAATTCCTCTTCAACTCCATCACCGATGCTCTAAGTACATCCTTTAAAATATGGATGGTCCACTCTTACTAGCCATCGGTCTAAGGATGGTAATCCATCCTAAACTTTAAGTTCATCCTTAATTCTTGAAGCAAACTTTCTCAAAATTTAGAGACGAAACGTGGATTATGATCGGACACAATAAATGATGGCACTCCATGAAGCCTAACAATCTCATTGATATACAACTATGCAGGCAATCACGAGAATACGTCGTCCAAATGGCTTAGAAATTAGCTAATTTGGTTATCTGTTGACAGATAAGGCATCTACCAACAAAAGCCACAATCTCTCTCAACATATTTTTGTAACGGCCCAGATTTTAATACGTAAAATATTTCAATTATCGAGTCAATATAATCCGATCAACGTAAAAGGTTGATCGGAAGGCGTGATCTGGTCAACATTTTATGTTGACCGGAATTTGGTCAATGAAAAAGGTGACCGAAAAATGTGAATAGAAGGAAGGACGGAGTGGCTTGTGCATTGGAGGCCGGAGTAGTTTATGGGAAAGCTGAATGTTGATATCCGGTCAACAGGTATTGATCGGAAGTAGTGTAGAAGTAATTGAATGTGTTTACATGAGAAAGCTAAATCCTGTTAAATTCAGTGAACCAGGAATTAATTGAGAAATCTGAATCCCATTAAGTTCAGTTAACTAGGAATTAATGAACTCCTTGGAAATATAAAACTATAAATGATCTAATTAATAAGAGAACTTTTTAAAAATGTAGAAGCCATAAATAAGAAATATTTTCCCTTGGATTGCCAATCATTAATAATAGTTATCAAACCCAAGGCCTATAAATAGGGACTAGAGGAGTAAGAAAAAGGCATGCAATAGAATCTCTAAGACAAAGTAGAAGAAACCCAGACAAGAGTAAAGATCAAGGCAAAGTAGAAGAAACCCAAGCAAGATACTCACCCCTATTTTTAAAGTTCATGTTTATACATGTTTGTTACGTAAGTATATGATATTCTTATGAAATTATGTATGTATGAGGTTTGTTCTGTTCCATTCATATTCTTGATGTTCGGTTTGGTTTTGTTCTGCTTAAAGTCTAATTATTTGTTGAATTTTGATAATTGCATGTTTAAAGAAAAGAACTCCGCCTTATTAAAAGAACTTCGCCTTTTGAAAAGAGTTTCGCCCTTTTGAAGAAAAAGTACTCCGCCCGTTTAAGAGAAAGAGCTCCGCCTTTTGAAGAAAAAGTAGTCCGCCCGTTTAAGAGAAAGAGCTCTGCCTTTTTAAGAAAAGTACTCCGCCCTTTTGAGATAGGACCCCGCCTTTTTAAAGAGGAAGAATTCTACCTTTTTGAAAAGTACTCCGTCCATTTGAGAAAAGAACTTCATCTTATTGAGAAAAGAGCTCCGGCTTTTGAACTCTGGATTTAAAGACCTCCGGTTTTAAGGAAAATGGACTCCGACTTTTAAGAAAACAACTTCGACTTTAAGTTTGTAAGCTACTTCTCCGACCCTTTCTAAAATTTCAAAAGGGCCAATAAATCGTGGCTTCAGCTTTCCTTTTACCCCGAACCTGTACTTTTCCTTAGATGGTGATACCTTTAGGATTACAAAATCGCCTTTTTTAAATTCTAATGCAGATCTCCTCCGGTCTGCATAGCTCTTTTGTCTTCTCTGAGTTACTTTGAGATTCTCATGTACTAACTTTATCTTTTCTGCCGTCTCCTTAATAATATCAGGATCCAAAATTCTTTTATCTCTGTGCTCCTCCCAGTGAATTGGTGATCTACATTTTCTTCCATATAAGGCCTCAAAATGGGCCATACCTATGATGGCCTGGTAACTATTATTATAAGCAAATTTCGCTAAGGGTAAGAAATTATCCCAAGCCCCTTTCATCTCTAAGACTGAGGCCCTTAACATATCCTCGAGGATCTAGATAGTCCGCTCTGACTGGCCATCAGTTTGCGGATGAAAAGCGGTACTAAATTTTAATTCGGTACCCAATTCTTTATGTAGACTTTTCCAGAATTGTGAAACAAAGCAAGTGTCTCTATCTGATACAATAGAGACAAGCACACCATGAAGCCTGAAAACTTTGTTTACATACAGCTGGGCTAATTTATCATGGGAGTATGTCATCCGGATTGCCAGAAAATGGGCTGACTTTGTTAGCCGGTCAACAATAATCCAAATAGCATCATGTTTCCTTGGTGTTCTTGGCAGTCTGGGAACAAAGTCCATGGCAACATCTTCCCATTTCCAGCCTGAAAACGGCATTAGTTGCAATAACCCACACGGTTGCTTTCTTTCAACCTTTACTTGTTGGCACACAAGGCATTTTTTCACGTAAGTTGCAATATCCCTCTTCATATTCCTCCACCAAAATATTTTCTTCAAATCCTGGTACATCTTATTGGCTCCTGGGTGAATCGTATAACGGGATCGATGGGCTTCCTTAAAAATTTTCTTCTTTAATTCTTTGTTGTCTGGTAACATAACCGATTCCTAAACCTTAATGCTCCATCCGGCGTAACATTAAAATCACTTCGGGATTCTTTGTCCAGCTCACTCATGATCTTTACAAGAAAAGAATCATTTGCCTGACATCCCTTTACCTCATTTATCACCTCTGGATGGACTTAAAGGTACGCCAAAATCATCCACTTTCCTTGCACATAATGCTGGACATCATAGTACATGAGACAGTCCAACATCTCCATTTGCTTGACTTGCATTCTAGCCAGAATACCAGATTGCCTACTTAGTGCATCAGTGACTTCATTGGCCTTTCCTGGTTCGTATTGGATTTTACAGTCATAGTCCTTCAGGAATTTAATCCACCTTATCTGCCTCATGTTCAGTTCCTTCTAGGAGAATAAATACTTTAGACTCTTATGATCGGAGTAGACTAAGAATCTCTCACCATACAGGTAATACCCCAAGATTTTCAATGCAAATACTACTGCGGCTAATTTCAGATTGTGAGTGGGGTAATTCCTTTCATGATCCTTCAATTGTCGCGACCCATAGGCAATTACCCTTCCGTGTTGGATTAAAACACAGCCCAACCCAATCTTTGAGGCATCGCAATAAACAATCAATCCTCCTAATCCATTTGAAATGGTCAGAACCGGAGCAGAAGTTAACCAGTCTTTAAGTGTCTGAAAACTCCCTTCACAATCATTGGTCCACTCAAACTTGGCATCCTTCTTTGTTAATTGCGTGAGCGGCAGAGCGATTTGGGAGAAGTTTTTCACAAACCGTCTATAATATCCAGCCATGCCTAAGAAGCTTCGTACTTCGGTTACAGAAGTTGGCCGGTTTCACTTTAACACTACTTCCACTTTCTTTGGATCGACAGAAATTCCTTCTTCAGAGATGACGTGACCAAGGAATTCTACTTTCTCTAACCAAAATTCACACTTTTTCAATTTGGCGAATAGCTTATGCTCCCTAAGGATCTGTAGTGTAGTCCGTAAATGCTCCTCATATTCCTCATAGCTTTTCGAATACACAAGGATGTCATCAATAAAGACGATCACAAACTTATCCAGGTATGGTTGAAAAATTCGGTTCAACAAGTCCATAAAGACGGCTGGAGTATTAGTCAACCCAAAAGGCATCACTACAAATTCATAATGCCCATATCTAGTCCGGAACACCGTCATTGCTATATCCTCCTTTCTGATCCAAAGCTAATGATATCCGGATCTAAGGTCGATTTTTGAAAATACGCAAGCTCCTTGTAATTGGTCAAGAAAGTCATCAATTCTTGGCAGAGGATATTTGTTCTTGGTGGTAATTTTATTCAGTTCACGATAATCCACGCATAATCTCATGGTCCCGTCCTTCTTTCTGACAAAGAGAACCGGTGCTCCCCATGGTGACACACTTGGCTGAATGAAACCTTTATCTAACAATTCCTACAGTTGCTGTTTCAATTCTTTGAGTTCAGCTGGTGCCATCCGATATGGTACTTTAGATATTGGTGCTGATCCTGGCATCAATTCTACTCCAAATTCTAACTCTCGCTTGGGTGGTAGTCCAGGCAATTCATCAAGGAATATGTCTTCGAATTCCCATACCACAGGAATCTCTTTAGCCAGAGATTCTTGACTTTCAGTAGTCACATTAGCGAAGACTAGATAAGCTTGACACCCATCACCAATCAAGTGTCTGGCATGAAGAGTCGAAATGAAGCAAGATGCTTCTTTACGTCAGACTCCTTGAATGTAGAAAGGCTTGTTTCCAGGAATGGCGAATTCTACTCTTTTTCGGAAATAATCAATCTTGATATGATATCTGGCTAACCAATCCATTCCCAAGATTGCATCGAAATCTTTCATTTCCAACAAAACCAGGTTAATGGGCATCATGTATTCATTTAATTCTATAGGACATTCTGAATATACTACATTTAAAATTACAGAATACCCTGTGGGTGAGGCGACCATCAATGGGTAGCCAAGAACTTGAGGAAGGGTCGTAAGATACTTTAAAAATTTATAGGAGGCAAATGAGTGAGTAGATCCAGAGTCAAAGAGCACATGACTAGAAGTGCCACAGATAGAAAGTGTACCTTCTACAACCTCCGTAGACGTTTCGGCCTCCTTTGCAGAAACAGCAAAAACCTTAGCTGGAATCGGAGACCTAAATCCTAGGGCTTGTTTAGCGAGTGGACAATCTCTGATCATGTGTCCAGCCTGGCCACAATTATAACAAACCCCCAGCTTCTTATAGCAAGGCTTCCCTTCATGTGATCTCCCGCAATGATCACATGCATTATTAGCCGGAGTTCGAGAAGTCTGTACAGATCGGTTCTGCTCCCCACTGGACCTCGATGGTCTTGCTTTCTTAGAAGGGCCTCTACTAGCACTGGCCCTTGAAGTTAGACTAAACGTCCTTTGTCTGAGCAATGCTCCTCTCTCCAGCTCCTTCTCATAGATAACAGCCTTCTCGACCACCTCTCTGTACGTGGCCAACGTCAGAATTGAGAGATGCCTCCTAATATCATCCCTTAGTCCCTGAAAGAACCTCCTAACCTTCCTCTCCTGGTCTTCCACCATATAAGGAGCATAGCGAGATAACTCTGTAAACTTTACATCGTACTCCGCCACAGAGCGAGTACCCTGCCTTAGGCGAAAGAATTCATCCTGCTTCTGTCCACGAAGATTAGCAGGGAAATATTTCTCCAGAAATGCTGCTTCAAATATTTCCCAACTAATATCCCGATCTGGTACATTGAAAACTCTCTTCTGTATTTTCCACCAGTGGTGGACCTCACCCATCAGCTTATGGGTGGAATAGAGAACCATGTCTTCAGCAGGACACTTAATTACCGCAAACACCTTCTTCAATCGTTGGATCCAAGTATCTGCCTTCAACGGGTCGGGTTCCTCTGAGAATTCAGGAACGCGCTCGTTGATAAAACGGTAATAGACCGACCTCTCATGATGAACCGAAATTGGGGTGGTCACTGGAGTTGGTGGAGCCAAAGCTTCTATGACTTCAGCCATTCGGTCTAGCAGGTTCAAGTATCTTGCCTCCCTATCCGGAGTGTTGTTAGTCCGTCTGGTTTGCCTTCCTCTGTTAGATATGATTTCAGTGAAAACCTTGATTTTTGAAAGAACATTTTCGTCAGTCAACTAGCCAAGGGTGGCTATCATAATTTACTCCGTCCAGAGCATGAGTAAAACCAACCCCTCCCTATTTCTGTAACTAATCCTATCCTAAGTTTCCGTGTTGATCCAAATTGACCTAAAGCATCTCAATTCTCTCTGATACCAACTGTGACGTACCAGACTTAATTCTAACATAAACCGCTGTCAAGTCTTAAAAAGATAATTAAAAAATATTAATGGACATAAAAATTTTACTTTTCTTTCTTACACAGGATTGACTGAGGCCAAACTGCATGAGTTGGCCTTCTGATTTTTATTCCACACTAGGCCGGCCAATATTAAGGTTAGCCAGACTTAAAAGTCTGAGATGCTTACTAAACCTTTCAATAACATTAGCCAAAAAGAAATCACGGAAACATACTAACAACATCCATAGAGTCTTAAACAGCGGAATCATTTTACAAGTCTTCTCAAAACATCAAAAAGAAAATAAAACTAAGTTCTTCATTTAATCAGCTCCAGCCAACCGAACTATTTGTCTACACCATAAGGTTTTACTCAACTTCATCCTCCATGAGCCTTTCGTCATCTGAAAATAACAAGAGTGAGCCACAAAACCTAGCAAAATACTCACCTGCAGAAAACATAAATATATATATATAAGTGGATCAAAATAGAGTTTCATAACATAATTTAGCATCCGAAAAGTCATCATATCGTTTCTTCTTTTGTTCGAAATTTCTTATTCTTTTTCTTCTTATCTTGTCTTTGGAAAACTCATAAAATTTATTGAAAATTCTTATCATCATTAGGGACCAGACGAGAGCAGACAATATCGAGGACAGGTTGTGTGTAACCCCACAACCTAAGGCCGTATCCCCTCATTATGCTTCCCGGGGCGGGAGGTAGTACCTTTAACCCGACATACGGGGCCGTAGTCCAGAAGTCTTATGCCACCAAAAGTTTTCTCCCGTGGCCCAGGAGGCAATCCTCGAGTGTTACTCCATTATCCCTCATCCATCTTTAATAGCAGGTTTAATGAAAACTCAGTTCTTAGTTCATATCTTTTAATGGCCATACATCATCGTTCGGAAGTCGAAAGTCTTAGAGTTTTACTTGCTGTCCGGATTGCATGCATTGTTCCATGTTCATATAAATAGGCCAGAGTTCTTTTTCAAACAAAAGGCCGAAGTTCCAAAAGCCGAAATTCTTTTGTCAAAGCCGGAGTTCTTTTCTTAAAAAACCGGAGTTCCAAAAGCCGAAATTCTTTTGTCAAAGCCAGAGTTCTTTTCTTAAAAAGCCAGAGTCTTAAAAGCCGAAGTTCTTTTCAAAGGCTGGAGTTCTTTTCTAAAATCCTAAGTTCTTAAAAGCCGGAGTTCTTTTACTCATGTCAGATTTTTTAAAAACCTGTTTGTGGCCAGACTTCATACAGGTAAGTAAGGTTAGTCGGAGATCTTTATGAAAACACATAACAAAGCTTTCTTTAAACATGATGTTAACAGAAATTCTTTCTTAATTCAGATGATCAGAGCAATATCATGGCATGCTTTAACATAAGTTCATCAAAATTAGGTATACTTGCATTATAAACATGAACTAAAGAAAGATGAGTACGCTTTCATTAAATCATGAACTTAAAATAGGGAGTATGCTTGCATTAAACCATGAACTTGCAATATTCTTAAAAAACATAACTTAAAAAGAGTAACGTTCGAAGTACACTTGCAATATTATAAAGTTAAAAACAGAGTGTACGCTTGCCTTACTGTCCACTCCGGCTGACTTGAGGATTTCCTTCCTTCTTTGTTCTTCACTGCTTTCACTTGCTAGCACTCACACTCGCCTCTTCAACCGAAGCCCAATGTATAAAGAGGAGGGGTTTGGTGGAGTAGGTAGGGGTAAGTCACCTACTCGATACTTCCCTTCAGTGATTAGGTGGAAGTAAGTAGGGTAAGTTACCTACTTGGTACTTCTTCTCAGACGGTCAACGGGATAGTTCACTTACTCTATTCAGTTGGGATCTAGTTGGATATTAACCGTCCAAAGTTTGTCTTTAGTTTGTCCTGAATTCGATAGCCAATTTATTATAGATTTCGTCCAATCACCTTCCAGCTTAAAGACGGTCAACCTTCTTAAGGCCGGTCAACGTCTTCAAAATCCGGTCAACGCCTTCAGAATCTGATCAGCTTCTTCAAATCCGGTCAACTTCTTCGAGTCCGGTCAACATAATACCTTCGAAATCTGGTCAACTTCTTCAAGTCCAATCGACATAATACCTTCAAAATCTGATCAACATCTTTGAGTCCGGCCAATCGTGATAATCACTCTGGATTTCATCCTTTAGACTTCATTCCAAATTTCATCCTTATCAAAATACTCTGGTTTTTAAGTTGAAATCAAAATACTCTAGTTTTAAGTAGAATATTTTATTTCGATTTTAAACCTTTTTTATTTCTGAACCTTACAATTCTCCCCCACTTAAAGAAATTTTATCCTCGAAATTAGCGAAATACCTCAATATTGAGCATTTACTTTGGACATTAACATCAACCTTATATATGCACAGGTTCATCACTCTTCCGCTGCGCGCTCTGATCAATCAGTTAGCTTTGATTTGTTAGATTATATCTTGCTGTCACTAGTATTTTGGTTCTTTTACCTAGCTCATCTAAAATCCCAACATGAAATTCAAGGTACCATTAGATTTCATGTCATTTTTCTTTCCGAACATCCAACCCATGAGATAATCTTGATTTAGATCGATTCTAAGATATCCATACCTCAGAATTATTTCTCACAGGTCTTCAATTCACAACAGAATAAGAAGTCCTAACTATAACAGTCTTTACGGATTCGGCACAATCTCAGACCATAGCTTAAGACCTCGAGACCCTAACACTTAACAGCCTCAAAATCTCCAAATTCATATACCGAGGGAAACTACTTTTACAAACCCTCAACCTATAGCAAGATCAGAACTGCAATTTATATGGTTACCACAGGTTCGATGTGGCTTCAGATTTATTGTTCAATTCAATACCTCTACACTTAACAGCTTTAAGACCTCGTTGGTATATTAATGAAACAACTAATTCAACCCGAACACCTCATTTGGAATCACTATAGTTGAACGATTACCGATTTTCAATTAAGAGATTCCTCTCCTACTTATCTCAAGAGTATCAATTTACAAGCGACACAGGAGAGTTCATCTTCATAATTCTTAAAATTATCAAATCAGAATTATCTTTCAAGTGATTCTTCATACTTCCAAATGGAGACTTCTGACTTCAACTATTGATCTTAGTATTCTCCTCCGTCAAATATATTGAGATCCACCTGTCCCAACCTCTAACTTTCAATTTCACAATTTCAAGAGATTATTCCTAAGTTCTCAGAGATCTTATCACAAAATTTTAATTATAGGTAGAGAAATTCTGTCCTACGGACGCCTCTCCCACTTTGCTTGTGGGTGATTGCCTATTAGTATGGACTAACAATATCCCAGTCTTCCTTATAAGCATATTATTTATACTAACTTACCTGATCATTGGCAAGCCCTACTACCAAAAGGTTCTACGGCTTCATCAATAGTGTCTAGTCGATACACTTTTTAATTTCACACAATTTCTTAGAGACTAATGCCAAATTCAACTTCCTTTAAACTGTTCATTATAACAGATTAGCTTGGTCATACATACGCTCCTCAAGACCTTCATAGCCAGATTTTTGAACGATCATCTATTGACTTAATAAGGGCAATCCTATTTCTAATTAGGCTGAACGCCTATTCTTAACTCTTTTAACCTTGCCTCTTACTCAAAATTTCATAACCTAATTACAGGGTACTGCATCTTTTACCAACGTCCTTCAGTATTATTTTAACTCCTAAGGTTCACATTTCCTCAAGAATCAACTCCAAACCATCAGCTCTACTTATTTGCTATGTCGACCAAATGAATCAAGCAGTCTTTCTTCCATCTATATACTCATCTATGCTACAGTTTCTAAATCTCTCAAAATCCACAAAGCATACATATATCTATACAATCAGGAAATAATTCTAATTTTATTTTTGGCGAATATGAAACACATAACAAAATCGAAATTCTGTGATTAAGAAAATACCTTCTTCCTCCTTCAGGGTGTCTCTGGCCTTGCACTGTCACCGCAATATTCTAACCATAACAACTGACTTCTTTTCTTTCGTCCCTTTAATAACAGACAATCTTTTATCAGGTGACCTAACTTTTCACAATTATAGCATGCTCCTATTACTTTATAGCAAGGTTTCCCTGTGTGCTTCTTCTTAACATATGTGCATGTAGAAGTTGATGTCTGTGAACTAGTCACCGATAAGCTTCGATAGTACTCTTCCCCACGTCTACCATTCTTACTTTCTTGGACGACTCAGGTGGTTTTACATTTGATCTCCTACCAGGACTTCCCCAACTAGCGGCCCTTTTTGCAAGTAATTTTTATGTCTATCTAACTCCTTCTCGAGTACCAAGGCCCTATCTAGGACCTCAATGTAAGCCTGAAACTCCTGGGACACTAATTGATTTCTAATCTCATCATTTAACCCTTGCAGGAACTTCTTGGTCATCCTCGATTGATCTTTACCAATGAAATGTATATGATGAGACAATTTAATGAACCTCGCTCCGTACTCTGCTACGGTGCGACTCCCTTACCTAAGTTCCATAAGGGATCTTTCCCTCCAATCTTAGAGGTTATCAGGAATATAATCTTTCCAAAAAAACCTCCTCAAACGTCTCCCAAGAAATTTTCTCATCCAACAATTCCATTGCTCCTTTCTTCCCTGCCCACCAATCATCGGCCTCTTTTTTGAATTTATAAGTTACAAAGGTAACTCTTTCACTATCAGAACATTGGATAACTGTAAGTATTTTCTTCAATCTCCTAATCCAATTTTTTGCCTTCAGCGGATCTGCTTCCTCTAAAAATTCAGGCACCTTCTCAGCCTTAAACCTCTCGTACATAGCTAGAATTAGTTGTGGTGCAAGAACCAGGGCCATTTGATGCTGTTCCATCTTCTCTATAACATGCGTCACCCTTTCTAGCAATGCCACATATTCAGCTTCTCGATCATGGGGGTACTAGTACCACCCCGGCAATCTCTTTTTCCCCTTTCATTAGCCATCATAAATTCAAGACAGGCACAACACTGAAATCCCAAAAAGGTCAGTTGAAGGAAAGGAAAGTATCCATTATCTCCATGAAATTTGAACTTAGCCTAGGGACTAATCTCTTAAGGGTTCTAGTCACCTTAGTTACCCTGACTTATTCCATCGAAAATTCAGTACAAAGATTCAAACCTATACTTTCTCTTTTCGGTCAATCAAATCCTAAGGCATCTTATCTCTCTGGTACCAACTGTGACGGAACGGATTTTTTTTTAATTGATTCCATCAGTCAGGACAGAAATAAACAGCCTGTACCGTAACTTAATACATGCACACAACTAATCTAGTTATAACATAACATGCAAATACAGGATCACAGATGCTATTTAGGACCCATATAAGATATCTATAAAAATATGTAGCGGAAGTCGATCTAAAAATCTGCTGAAGCATTCATATTCATACCTAAAAACTCATTCATGCATACATAGGCATAGTGGTCCAATTACAATTTGGTATATATATTCTATCAAGACTGGTTCGTCCGTGATAACTTCAAAAGTGCTTTAAATCTTCAGAAATCCTTTAGATTGAACTCTAATATTTCTCGTCAGGCACAACTCTATAGTCTTCTCTGGGGGAAAAACAGTAAAACTGTGAGCCAAGACCTAACAAGGTACATGCAGGTATGCAGTAAAACATGTATGTAGAACAGAACTCAATAAAACAGATACCGTTGATATGAAGATATAAATGCCATAAGGGAGTGGTTTATAGCGAAATTACGATACAGACGTAAAAATAGAAACGATCAAGCTTCAGAAATCAGAAATCAATGTACTCATATTTCAGAAAGTAGAAGTCGATCTTACTTTCATAGTATAGGACCCTACCAGCAGACCCTACTAGCGGAGGGGGCGAATAATCGATGATAGATTGTGTACATCTCCCCACAATCAACGGCAATAAACAGAACAGATGATCCGACCTCACGAGATCCTTCCCCATTCTAAGGGGGCACCTGCCAGAACAGAACAAAAGCCACCCTCCTATTGTAACACCCTGAGGAGGGGCGGACCATATATTACTCCATGGATAGAGTTATCCTCGATTACCACCATAACGTTCTAAGACATGTCGGAGAATCTAACTTAACTACATATCAGTCCTGGGTCCATAATAATAGTAACAGAAACATTTTTTTCTTATCATTTACTAAAAGCCATTTTCAGTATCGGTCGGAAGTATCACTATTAATCCTTCAAAGATTGTGTATAGATATCTTAAGGCCGGTTCAAAAATTATATGCTTTAAGCCGATTTCAAATCATAGGACTTAGTTCAAAAATCATATACTTTAAGCCGATTTCATATCATAGAACTTATACGTCACTTTACAAAGCCGATTTTAAAATTATATTACAAATGTCGATTTCAAATTTGTGATACAAAGCCAATTTCAAATCAAGACCGGTTTCAAATTCAAAGAGCAAATGCCGATTTTAAATTACAATACAAGTGCCAGTTTCAAATCAAGGTCGGTTCCAAAATCAAATGCCGATTTCAAATCATAATACAAGTGCCGATTTCGAAATCACAATGCAAATGTTGGTTTCAAAATACGATACAAGGCTGGTTTCAAAATCACAGTGCAAATACCGGTTTCAAAATACGATACAAGGCCGGTTTCGAAATCATAGTGTAAATGCCGGTTTCAAAATTATGATACGATGCCAGTTTCGAAATTACCGTGTAAATACTGGTTTCAATTGTAATACAAAGCCGATTTCAATTATTCTTGGCCGGTTTCAAAATTATAAATATAAGGGCTGGTATCAATCATTACAGTGCAAGGGCCGGAGGTCTTTTTACTCATATCAGATATCTTAAAAACCTGTTCGTGGCCAGACTTCATACAAGTAAGGCTAGTCGGAGATATTTATGAAAACACATAACAGAGCTTTCTTTAAACATGATGTTAACAGAAATTCTTCCTTAATTCAGATGATCAGAGCAATATCGTGACATACCTTAATATAAGTTCACCAAAATTAGGTATACTTGCATTACAAATATAAACTAAAGAAAGATGAGTACACTTTCATTAAATCATGAACTTAAAACAGGGAGTATGCTTGCATGAAACCATGAACTTGCAATATTCTTAAAAATAGAACTTAAAAAGAGTAACGTCCGAAGTACACTTACAATATTATGAAGTTAAAAATAAAGTGTACGCTTGCCTGACTGTTCACTCTGGCTGACTTTAGGATTTCCTTCCTTCGTTCCTCACTGCTTTCACTTGCCAGCACTCACACTCGCCTCTTCAACCGAAGCCCAATATATAAAGAGAAGGGGTTTGGTGAAGTAGGTAGGGGTAAGTCACCTACTCGGTACTTCCCTTCAATGATTAAGTGGAAGTAAGTAGGGTAAGTTACCTACTTGGTACTTCTTCTCAGACGGTCAACGGGGTAGTTCACTTACTCTATTTGGTTAGGATCTAGTTGAATTTTAACCGTCCAAAGTTTGTATTTAGTTTGCCCTGAATTCGGGAGCTAATTTATTATAGATTTCATCCAGTCAACTTTTCCACTTAAAATCGATCAACCTTCTTAAGGCCGGTCAACATCTTCAAAATTCGGTCAACTCCTTTAGAATCTGGTCAGCTTTTTCAAATCCGGTCAACTTTTTCGAGTCCAGTCAATATAATACCTTCAAAATCCGGTCAACTTCTTCAAGTCCGATCGACATAATACCTTCAAAATCTGGTTAACATCTTCTAGTTCGGTCAATCGTGATAATCACTCAGGATTTCATCCTTTAGACTTCATTCCGGATTTCATCCCTATCAAAATGCTCCGATTTTTAAGTTGAAATCAAAATACTCTAATTTTAAGTAGAATATTTTATTTCGATTTTAAACCTTTTTGATTTCTGAACCTTACAATAAGAAAGAAGAGTTCTCATTCATACATTTACGTTTTATTCCAATATTATGATACAGGGTCATGAGAGTTTCAGCAAAATTTTAATTAAGGTTTATTTCGTAGAGACCATCATAAAGAATTTTTGAATAGAAGAAGGTTTTATTTTTGTATATGTTACTCTTTTATTTTTAAACTTTAAAAAGTAACCTTGAACATCAAGTTTGAAAATAGAAATAAGATTTCTAGAAATTAAAAGTATATAAAGTGTTTTTAGTAAATCTAAATATATTTCGGTATCAAGAAATGAACGAAAAGTTTCAACAGTTGAAACAGAAATTTTGACACCATTTTTTAGGATAATAAAATTCTCATTTTGGTTTAGGATCTAGGTTGTAAGGAATCCTTACATCGATTTAGAAATATGAACGTTAGAGTTTGAATTGAACCACCAAATATTAGAAGGTATTTCAATTAGATTTGATTTAAAATAAATATAAGCCAGAGGCTCACCTTTCGTTTTAAACCAGGCCTTTCTTTTATTGTAATCTTTCTTAAAATGTCCCACCATTTTATAAAAGTTACACTTTATATTACTTCCCTTCTTTTGAATCCCTGTACCAAAATAGGGCTCATTTTCTTTTGATGATCTAACCTTAATGCTCTCTCTCTTTCTCTTCTTTGTTCCTTTACCACCAAAGCCCATTAAATTAATTAAATAAATTTCTTGTTGTTTGAGTCTTACTTCTTCTTGAATCAATATGCTTCCCAATTCATTGACATTCCATTTATCTTTAATAGTATTATAATAAATTTAAAAAAATCCATACTAAGAAGGAAGAGAATTCATTATAAACTAAACAATGAAGAATTCATTCACATCCATGCCAAGGGCTTTTAAGTTTGACTGCCAAATTAGTCATCTCAAAAATGTGTTTATGTATTCCTTAAGTACCATCAAATTTCATGATGGTAAGTTTTGCCATCAATATTCCAGCAAGAGATTTATCTGCAGACCGAAAATAATTTTCAATAGTTTTCAATAAATTTTTAACGTTTTCAATTTCAAAAAGTGTACATTTAATATTATTCGCCATGGTCATTCTCATAAATATCATACTTATTCTGTTAGATTTTTTCCATACTCTAAATAAAATCTTTTCTCATCACTGTTTGAACCAGTAATAGTAGTAGGTTTATCTAATTGCAATACAATATCAAGATCCAATACATTATTGGAACAGAAAAAGCGTAAAAATGCAGCGAAATCAGAATAGATATTACAATAAATTAACATGTTTAATATTAACACTT
>JAODPA010093188.1:0-23066 GCA_025585075.1 Nepenthes mirabilis | reverse complement strand
GTTATTATCTTTTATTCTTTCAGAATAGTACAAGTTACTATATGAAGGATGGTAGAACCAAGTGCTTAGGGAGATCTAAAGATTGTTATAATATTGTTTTAATTATTTTGAGTTAAGTGTTTGTAGCTATACTATCTGGGACTATATTGAAGTGTTGTGAGTTATTTTAAATATTATAATTATTAGACATATGTTCTATAAAATTAAAAAGTATTGTTTGTGATATCATGTGAATTTTATATTATTATGGAAAAAATACAGTGTTGCAATTTAGATAGTTGGGGTTTTATGATCCAGGTTCTCACACTTACAGTATTACTAGATATTCTAGAGCTTTGAATTCATTCATTGAATCATCACCATCTGCTATCTGCACTTAAAGTCAGGTTATTACTGTTGGGATTCAGGTTACACAAATAACTTTATATGAAATCCTTATCAACAAAGGAAATCATAAGATAATACGTCTAAATAATTTTTATTACGAAGAGATTTGGTTATAAATAATCCATTCTAAACAATCACATTTACGATTGTGACATATGTGAAGAATAAGTTAATATTAATGCAAACATACTTAATAATTGAACAAGAAAATATAATGAGAAAACTAACAATTAACTGGTAGTACATTCTATAACTGGAACTATAGTAAATAACCAAACTTAATGAATAATGAAATTCAAATTAGACCTCAAACGGGTTCCCAAATCTTCTAGTTCTTATCTTGTCTTTTTTTCTCTTTCTTGCGATACTCTTTGTATCAAAATGACTCTTACATTACCTTAAAAATTTGTACGTGACCCTTTTTTTATCCCACACCAATGCATGTGCACACTTTAGACATGTATTAGGCACAAAGGCTATTATTTTTCATATATATTTGTTCTTCTAGCGCACATCAAGTACAAAAATTATGTTCAATTCTCATGCACCATTCGCCTATGCCACTGAAACATACTCGCTCAAGCGAATCCTCACTGCAAATGTCAAACAAACCATTAGATAATATATCTAATAGATATGAAACTGATAAAAAAATTAATCTAAAAATCAAGCAATCATACATTTTTTAGTACGTAGAGCTCTTTGTATTGAATCCAAATATTCAACAAGTATCACATCTAAGGTGTTTGTTCATATGATCTTTAGCTTCTTTTGATGGACCCTCTGAGAAAATTGTTCTTGTCCTTCAGGAAAACAGGACACCTGCATACATTTGATTCTCTTCAAGTGATCATTCACATAAGAGCCAAAGTTATTTGTGGAAAGAAATTTCTCTATCGACAAAATTATATGGATAACATTCACTTTTCTAAAGAGCAATGGCTGCTGAACTTAAATGAGAGCTTCTATACCACCACAACTCCAAGCAAGATGACATCCAAACAAAGGGAAGCTGTGAAGAATGTAATCAGAAGTGCCACTGCTCAAAGAAGAACCCGGGGGAGGGGTGATCGTGAGGAGAACACAAGTTATGGCTCAAATTCTAAAGATGAAGAGACCAGTTTAGAAGATGAAAATTCCGATAATGAAGAAATGAATGATTCAAATAAGCTATCGTTCTCTAAAATTTCAATATCAAAGATAGTATTTATATTTGTGCAAATTTGGCTTCCAAATTGAAAGTGTTAAGCTATACAAATAAATTTTATCTACATGAAATCGATAATAAATCTTTACAATGATCGAATTACTACACCCTTGTTGTCTGAGTTTGGACGAAACAAATATCATCGTTAATGCACAAATGAAACCATGCAATTAATAACACATTGATTTTACTTAAAAGCTCATTTATAAATGAAAGGGCAATACTATGGGACTTTGAGTCCATAAAATTTCTACAATATATGAGTTTGGTTACAGTGGAATCCACCAGCACCACTTTCGATTTTACCACAAACGTTGATGAACCAAGCAAAGACAATTAAGTAGAGGAAGTGAAACGAAACCACCAATGAAGTGTTCTAATCAATTACTAGAAGAACATACTCATTAATAATAAAGAACAGAACATGATTTGAAATACAAATGGCTGGCAAAAATCTCCTCCTTTGTCTCTTCTCTGCTTTCTTGAGTAGGCACTCAAAATTGTAGTTTGAAGCTCACACACTTTACCCTAAATTCAAAACAGAGCATTTATACCCACATGATAGCCATTCATTAGAATTCTTTCCATGCTTGCAGGATAAGCTACCAACTTGTGACTATCTCAAGAAATCTCCAGCCAATAGTTTTGTTCAATTAAATCTCACATAAAAATACCTTTTAGTTAAAAATTATAAAAACAATATGCATGTATAATAGGTATAATACTCACGAGAGAATAGCATATCCTATCATGAGGTAAATAATGCAAGATTCTCAATGAGCCCATCCCTACTAATTGCTTTTCTATCGAGAATGAGCTACTATATTAGTCAATTGATTAGTATAATGGAAGTAAGAGTAGCCTAGCCCCCTATTCATGTTGCAATAGGAGCTACGACAGAATTTCTCGCTAAGGTTCTCTATTGATGTTATCGCTGTCTGGATGGTCCCAACTACTACTTGATGAATTACATACCGCCAAATGTTATTATCGTGACTACATTGCTAATAGAATGCTGATTTTATACATGCTTTGATATCATATCAATACTCTAGAATATATATGAATGATATACCCGATGCTAGTTCACGGAATAATTAGTGCAGTTGATAAAGACTACTTGGGGTTGTAGCAACCAAGTTTATGGCCACAAGCTAAATCTATACAACTACATATCAGAACTTATCTGATATATAATTTTTACAGATAAGTTCATATACACAAAATTTAGCCCAATTCTATAAAAAAGTAGCAAGAATTCTCATTACTAAATATATATAAATATATAGTAATAAAAATTGAATTCGTGACTATAAATATATTATTAGCACCTCAATTGGTAGCTTATATATGCATACATACTTTTTTCTATTGGTATAAATACTAAAGATGATCATTCTCCACTTTTGACAATAATAATTCTTGCACTGGCTATAGCATTACCCATTTTTAATTTGATTATTCTTAATTTAAATCTGGTAATTTGTTAAAAAATAAAAATCTCACCATATGCTAAGAAGGAAGAAAATGACCAAATGTGCAATAAAAACATATGATCTAGCATTTATAAATACAACTCAATATCAACTTTTAATAGTTTCCCATGATACTCATTCCCTGATTTTAAATCATGACAAACATCACGATATGATTCATATAACAAATGCACCACATTATCAAATTACAATGTGATTGCTTTGATGTTCTTACCATTACTCTTACAATTAAGGATAGCAAAAAAAAAAAAATTGTTGTTAAGATATTACTATATTTTTTAAAAAAAATAAAAAAATCGACCTATTTTTCATCCTTGTGCACGTGCAAAGCACGTTCCTCTAAGTATGCATTCCCATCACCAACCACCACCCCATTCTTGGGGCAAAATTTCTCCTACCTCTGAGCTTGCCAAGACTTCTTCCCCACAAAGGGCCAAGATCTCAAATCGAGTTCTCTGTAAACCATCGTTACCACCTTACACTCGAACATCTTCAAAAGCTTTTGAGGCTTCTGAAGTAAAGCTCTCCAAAGCCTCAAAAATTGGAATTAATCCAGCTTGTATGCTCCTCGAAAGAGCATCGTGAACTAGTTTCACAGCTTCCTTATGACCCGCTCTCTCTTCTCGTATCCTCTGCCTCATCGAATCCAAATCCACCTTCAGATCGTCAAGCGGTGAGACACCATTTTCAGATGGAACCATCTTGTGGCTACCTTTGTCCGACAAGGCATCATCATGCTCATTTTGCGGCCGCTGATGGGTCCTTGCCCCCTCCATACGAAGGCTCTGGATCTGTTTCTCAAAATCCTTCAACATGTATTCAGCTTTCACTCTTCGACGTTGCTCTTCGTCTTGCCTCTCCCAAAGCTGGTGCAAGCTCGTAGCAAAGTTGTTCATGGCGGTTTTCACCCCTGATTCCAAAATTCTTTCCATCGATTGGTTCCAGTCATGACACATTACGAAAACTGGGGGAGCACCGACTCTACCTGGGGAAAAAGGTGGGATTCCGTCCGGAGTTTCTTCCTGCTCATGAAGAAGGCACCTAAATAACCAGCCGTTGATAGACTCGGCATAGAATCTTTGTTTATCGATCCATTCATTGAAACAACGGCACCATTTTAGGAGCTCCATTTCAAGCTTGAGGGTAGCACGCAAGCTTGAATCTCTGCGGAACCCAGTGTTTGCTTTAAGGGAGCGCGTTTTACTTTCCAGGATAGCTTGGAATTGCTTTTGGTGACACTTAAGCATGGACTTCCACATCCTCCTCAATCTGAATAAGAAATTTCACTAGTCGCATAAGAACTTTAAGTCTATACATTTGAATAATTTAGAGGTGTGATTTATATAACACAATCAAGGAAACAGGGATGCCGAGTTCAGTTCATCATCATATTGGATGGTATTACCCGATATTGGAAAAACTAGCCCAAGATGTCACTGTGTATGTGCGATATTGTTCATCGGCCGATACCAACAATCATTTTTTTTAATTTTGTTTTGCTATTGAAAGTTTAAATCCACCTGCTTTAAATATATATAAATATTTTAAGAATATTAAATCTAGTGTTTTGTCGTGGTATAAATATGTTTTGAGGTACTTTATAAGAGAAATATTATTCGTACACTTACATGTGTAAAGTTCGAGTTCGAATTTTTATTGTAATCATGATTAATTAAATTGAGATAATTAAAATTGAGGTTAAAAGAAGAAGAACTGATCGAAGAAAATTAGTTTAGAATTTGATAAGAATCTAATGTTGTATTCAATTCAGACAGTAGTCTAATGTTTATGGTATTCAGATTAAATGTCCAGGCACATGCGGGATGATTTGGACTAAAAGAAGAGCTGATCGGAAAAATTAGTTTAGCATTTATAAGAATCTGATATTGTATTCGATTCCGGACAGTAGTCTAATGTCTATGTTATTCAGATGACGATTTGTCAACATTGAGTTGAATGTTGGTTATTCGGAAACTTATGGATGTCATTTGTGTTAATAACGGATTTGTAGAGTAATGGGATGTCGGTACGTCCAACAAATTGACAACTGTGGTATTTAGTTATTTCGAATTGACTACTCTGATTTTTGTATGGATTAGACATAGTTCCTTATATAAGATCCAACGTCTTAGTTTGGTCGATGTCGGAGCCACATAATGTGGCCTTTTGGATCCTATATTTGGTTTGTATTATTTTAATTTGCTCGGTCATTATATTGATGTAAGATTCAGTCCATAGATAATTGGGTTATTAATTGGATAACTATTAATATTGGATAATTGTTAATAATTGGATCGGAATTTGGGACGTGACAACTTGTATACCCACTGGTACTAAAATTGTCAATTTTGGCAATGAAGCGAGAGAGATAGGAGATAATAAAAAGTAAAACAAGATGGGACCCTACTTATCCAAAAAAGGGAAATGGGTACAATACCCACTTTTGACAAATTTAATATAAGTAGGTGTACAAATAATATTTTCATTTTTCAATACCGATAGGGGTACGATCAATACTAATACTGATATTTTCATCTATCATTCATGTCAATGGAGATAAATTAATTGGCTAGATATTAATAAAATATGCTCCAAAACAAAGAAAAGTTCCCAAATCAGTAAGGATCACAATTGCACCGACCAGCTTTAACCTGATCATACAAAAGGAGGAAAATGAAAATTCCATCATGCCGGGCAGTTGCAAGTTTAGGCATCAAAGCAACGAGGTTTTTTTGCATATGGGAAAGAAAAAAAGAATTTACTTCCTGTCATGTGTTGCAAGCAACCATGGCGACAACATAAATCGACAATGACAGATGACCAAATGCAGATGTGAATTGACCTTCTCCCCTGTAAGACTCTCAAGAAAATTTGGCAACAATCAATGCCCCAAAAAAAAAAAGCTTTTAAAAGGGGTGATTTGGATTCAGATAAGAAATTCAGTTGCTTATGCTCTTAAGACCTGATTGCTGGATTTCAAGTCTGTCTCCCCCCCCCCCTCTCTCTCTCTCACTCGTTCACTGGAAGCCAATACTTACGAAGAATGCTATCACTATTGACGATGAAAGATTCAGTGTAAGGATTCCGACTTTCTCTTGATATTCCTTGGTAAATTTCCTTCTCACATCAATTCTCTTCCAGACTAGGACATTGATTATGTACAATCCATGGATAAAAATATCGAAATCAGTATCAATATTGGTCATAGCCACTTTAGTATTGAAAATACGTACCTGTATAAAATATATTTAAAAAAAATGTGAGAATTGTAAATTGACAGACAATTATTATCCCATATATTGTCAATATGACAATAAATCATGATTTTGCTGTGCCATTGGAATATATGTGTATGGGAGGCCCAATACTAATACGTATTAGCTGATATTTTCATCTATGATACTACAACCTCAAGAATAATTCATTGTTTTATGGAATACTTCTTTTTGTTCTAACACTATCATTTGTCCAGGGGAAACAATTTTCACTGATTCAACTTTCTTCACAGTGATCTTCGACCAAACTAAACATCGGAAACTGACCATTGTTTAATTTATTAAACATTGGATGCTGATATGTTATAAAGGATAGAAAATAATCATGGGAGATAATAAGAACTACCATGACAAATCATACTCAGAAAGCGTAGCTATTTAGCAACGCAGATGATAAGGAAATGATTTCATACCCATAAATCAATTGTCTGAGTTGGGGTTGCAACTCTTCATCCCTTAATTTGTGTATCCTGCTGGATATTGAATCTACTGCTCGGATAGACACATCTATTTTCGTCAACAACTTTCTCATCGAATTGTGATTGCTTTCGATTTTGCTTGTCTCTGCCCCTTGCTCCTCTAAACTTTTCAGCTTCTTGAACTTCTTTTCGTAGATAACACGAAGTCTCTCTTCAGCCTAAAATCAGCACAGAAGGAAAACAAATTGCAAAACAGTAAGTGTGCATGAGCATGAAAAAATACTAATATCACAGCTAGAAAAAGAAAGAAAACATTGATAATCTTTAACAAGATACTGGGGAATCATGCACCATAATCAAAGAAAACGTTACTAAAGATGCCTGGATACAAATTAATAGCTCCAAGAACAGCATTAGATTCCAAACAACCCTCACCAGATGCTACTCAAAAAGGCCAAATGACATCTATAAAAATAACCCCAAAACAAAAATACATATGACGTAAATAAATAAATTTGGGCAATAAAATAAAATTTTCGACATCCTACACAAGCTTAATTTCTCAACTCCTATTTCATAATCCATCCCACATGATAAGCAGGATTGGCTAATTCATAGTTATCGGATTTCCCAAACCCTTTTGTACTGTTGAATTTTAGGTTATTTTCTTATAAACCTACACACAATAAACAAGTCACCTGGTGGTTTGTTCGATTTTGGTGTGTAGACTTGCACAAATGAATTATTAGAGTGGTGCAGGAGAGCATTGGCTGATGGACTCATGAGCCCCTGCTCATGCGGAATACTAAAAGCATCAACGCCTAATAGGCACCCAAGGAGATGCACATATAGGCACCAGAAGTAAGCATGCCTAAGGGGCATTCATGCATGAGGTAGATGACTGATGTGCGCTCAAAGGGTGTTAAGTGCACCGATATGAGTATAAAAGGCATTGTTAAATTTTTAGGGTAAGATCAAAGAGCATTATTGTAAAATATGAATATCGAATTATATTTTTAATGATAATTAATTAATTAAAATTAATGAAAATCAATGTCAATTAAGATTTTAGATTAAAAAAATAACTTATGGCCGAATTACATAAGATAGAGTGATGCCCAACCCAAGCTTGACCCACACATATGTTTATTTTGGATAGTAGGGTCGTACCTGAAGAACATCTTGGGGGCACTTATGCATATTTTAGGCAGATTGGTCATATTTGAAGGAAGCATGTGTGTTTGAGGTAAAATATAGGCGCTTGATGCACACCCAAGGGATACTTGTGCGCCATACAGCTTATGCCTGGGCGCCTGACACATGCACATACACCAATTTTTTATATAAGATCCCATTGGTTGATTTTTAGTTATTTTGCATGGTTTTAGAGAGAAGAGAGAGAAAGAAAAGAGAGGAAGAGAGAGAGAAGGTAAAAGAAGAAGGAAACAAGTGAAATTCAAGAGATTTTAGGTAATTTCAAGTATAGGGTGGGTGCATTCAAACTTTCTTTTATTTGTTAATGATTTTTCTTTACCTCATTGAGCATTTATTATTTTAAATACTAATACATACTCTAATTTCTAATATGTAATACTTATACCTCACATGCATGTACTCTCATTCCCATTCCATACAATTTTTATGAAATACATACCTTCAATTCATGTACATTGTGTTTCAAAACTAATTTTCTACAACAATATTCATATATACCTTTAAATCCTACTTAAACACTCTTCTATGTCCTTAATTTTCAAATATATGTTCCTGCATGTCTATGTTTGAAACAAGTTCATGAAACTATGTTATTCTTGTTAATTTTCTGAAATTTTACATGATATTTATACTGCATGTTCTTAAATTGATATATTAAAGTTCCAACACATTTCTCACTTGCATAGTTGGATTCTTGCAAAGGTAGTTCCTGCATGTTTATAAAAGCATCTAATGTTGTTCCTACATGTTTTAAAATTTCAAGCTTAAGTCTTTGCATGATTTATGGCATACTACATGCAATATGTTTGAAGAAATAAGATGAAAAATCTACATAAATTAATAATGATATTTTCTCCAATATGAGAAAATTAAAAGAATATAATCGCATTAGAATAGAATTTCTAATTCAATTATTTATGGACCATTATAAATAATTGACAAAATATATTATAACATGTCATAGTATATTATAAATAATGAAGGTTGCACATATCATCTATGCATCAGAAAAGTGACGTTTGGCACTATCTATTGGGTAATATATAGATGACTCACCTATAAATTTTGAATAGTAGCGTATAACCTTTGATTATATGGAAACAATCATAATCCAAATTTCGATTATTCGCTCTTTATTGGTGAAATCATCACCAATCCTTGGTACCTAAGTTTTTGGCATGATTTAATCATATTTCCAATATCACACTATTAATTAAATTGTTCATCAGCTCAAATTATGCACGATATGTTTACGAATTAATGTTATCGTTTTCTAGTTAATCAAACATGACATGTTCTAACATATTTTTGATGTATACATATTTAATTATAAAAATGTTATGTCTTACCGAACAATTGGCTAATCTTTACATTTGTTTTCACTAATCATTCAGACTTGTTGCGTTTGGATCCCCGAGGTCCAGTCGGATCCGTGGTTTCCAAACAACACAAGTGTTTGAGATTAGGGTCCTTAGAGAAAGATTGAGACCGAATTTTTTACGTGAAAAACCTCCTCGTAAGTGGGTAGGAAAAACCACGAGACTCTGGGCCTTTAGAAATGCTTCACTATCTGAGTGGAAGTCTTACAAGGTACAAGTGTTAGGAAGCATTCCTTCCTTGTCTCTTGTTTTGTATTTCTTTTCTAATAGACTTTGCTCACTGGGAGCCTTTCTCACTCTCTGGTTCCTTTTCGTTGGCAAGAGGAGGAAGAGGTGGCCGAGAGGGCGTGTGGTGGACTTTCTCCTTCTTCTGGAATGAGTCTTGGGAGAAGATGGTTTTCCTCTTTTGGGATGATCTCAGTGAGAGTGGGAGTTTGTCCAAAGGTCCCTCCGAATGGGTATTCGCTGGGTATTTATAGGAGGAGATGTGCTGTTGGGGAGGAGACACGTGGCGCTCGCCGGATGGCCCGGAAGCTGTGCAGTGTCCCACTGACTTCATTTAATGCTGCTGACGTGCACGGGATAGCACGCGGCTGGCGCCGCTGGTAGGCCTAGGTGTGTCAGGCATGCGGGGTCTAGGCGTCAGTCTTGATTTGACCAGGCGTGCCCTGTTTAGGCGGTGACTGGCAGTGGTTGCAGGTGTCTCTGGGAATCGGCGAAGTTACCTAGCTGGCATCCTCCGCCGAGCATAGAGCAGTCCTCGTCCTTAGGCGGAGCTCCTGGAGTTTCTCCTTGACTTCTCGGACGGTTCTAAGACTCAGCAGGACTTCTGGGGTTCTCGGTCTTTTTCCCGTCCGTGTATTTGGATGTCGTTTGCGATGTCCTCGAGCTTCCCTACAAGCGGACTGGATCTTGGGCCATTGGCCTCTACTTTGGGCTTCTCTGGCTGTCCAGCCTCTCTGGCTCATGGGCGCCCTTCTGGGCCTCCCGCGTGGATCCATTGGGCCGTGCTTCTATGGGCCCTTATATTGGGGCCCAACATAGCCCCCCATGCCAAAGAGCTCGAGGCTCGCGGTCGTTTGGCATGAAGTTGCTGATCTTCTAGAGGAGTTGGCTGCTTCCTGTCGAATTAGGCCGTGCGCGCTTACAACCTGATGCGGACATTTCTAGATGGGTCCAGGTACGACAGTCTGCGTTCCAGATTTGGTTCTTCATAGCGACCGTCCGAGTACGTGCGTCCCTGGGGTGAGCGTGGTGTCAAGTTTGGTAGGAGGTGGTCCCAGGGCTTCTGCTAGGTCCGAGACCTTTCCAGCGCCGCCGCTTCATTTCCCTGCGGAGCATTAAATGTTGTATCTAGTTGATGTGACGCGCTGACAGGCGCCTTGGGAAGGAAAGGCTATTGTCCTTCTGAAACGAATGGCTAGTCGACGCGTGGCAAGGATAATGAGTGCGCTTTTTTGAATTCCAGGAATATTTAAGCGCCTCCTTGCTTTGACTTTCCATCTTTGCGCCTGCACTTCGTTTTCTCCTCTTGAGTGTTGAGGCTTTCCATTCTTTTTTTGCTCGAGAGGCACTCCCTTAATACGTTGTTTCTTTTTCTTACTTTGTCACACTTGTACGTAAATTCATTCTTATGAATAAGATTGGTCCTTTTTGCATCAAAGCTTCGGACGCCCCTTCTGTCTTGAGTGTCTTCTTCTTCCCTTTCTTTTCTCTCTTCTTTTTTTTTTTTTGCGGCGCGGTATACGGCGCCTTACTTTTAGTTTTGAGCTCATAATCCTTTCAAGATCCTCGGCCTTTTAACCTCTCGGGTTTGGGCGTGTGATCCTTTTAAGATCTTTGAGCTTTTAACCTTTCGACCTCTGGGGTCCGACCTCTAGGGCCGCTCGGTCACAGCCGAGTTTTTGGAGTTTCGACCTCTGGGGCCGCTTGGTCAGCAGCTGAGTTTTTGTTGCCCGACCTCTGGGGTCCGACCTCTGGGGTCTCTCGGTTAGCAGCCACGTTTTTGTTGCCTGACCTCCGGGGTCCGACCTCTGGGGTCGCTAGGTTAGCAGCCGAGTTTTTGTTGCCTAACCTCCGGGGTCCGACCTCTAGGATCTCTCGGTTAGCAGCCGAGTTTTTGTTGCCTGACCTCCGGGGTCTGGGTTCCAACCTCTGGGGTCGCTCAATTAGCAGGGTATTGCGAGTTGCTTCATTGTTGATGAGGGAGCACAAGAACACTTCGTGGTGGACATAATAAAGGGACGTTTTCATTGATGTACACGTTTTACATTGGATGGCCTCCAGGGCCCTATTATTATTATTATTTTTTTACATCAGTCCGCGAGCTTGGGCCTTCACGCTCCTCTTCCGTCATTCCCTTGGCACTTCTGGCAGCTGCGCTTTGGGCTGGCCTCGCCGGTATTGGAGCCCCCAGTGGGTGGTCATGCTTGCTCCCATTATGGCCTTGCCCTTTGAACGGCGCGACCGGCTGGGACCTGCTTCTCCGGGGCCATGCTCGGGTCGTGGTAGGAAGCGGTCGAGATAGCCTTTCATTACCAGCCGCTCGATCTCTGCCTGGAGCTTCCTGCAGTCATCGGTGTCATGGCCGCGGTTGCAGTGGTAATGGCAGTACTCCCACTGGTTGCCTCCCTCTGGGTTCTTCAACGCCTTGGGCCATCTTAGGAACTCATCGTCCCTGATCTGCCTCAGAATGTTGGTGAGGGAGTCCGTGAGAGCAAGTGGGCCCGAGAGCCCGTCTCCTCCAAGGACCATCCGTTCGGGCTCTTCCTGCCCGGACGGCCCTTAGATCTTCAGCTGGGCGCTCGCCCTTCTTTTTCCTTCCCCTGTCCTTGGGGGCATGGGGTCTTCTCGTCCTCCCGGCTGACTTGTTTTGCCGGCTCTGGGTCCAAAGACCGTCTTCCAGAGCCTTTTGAGCCATTTCTTCATCGGGGCCTGGTTCTTGGACTTCTTTCTGTTGAGGTAGTCCCTCAACTCGTCGGAAGCCCGTGTCGAATGTTGCCTCTGGGGCGTTGTCGTATGCGGGCTCTCGGGGCGCGCGCCCCTGGACTGCTCGTCCACCTTCTCTCGGAGGGTGCAGACGGCTCTTGAAAGGTTGTCCACCTTTCGTACTAGCTTGCGCACGCTAGTACCAGGGCCACCATTTATCCTGCCACCCGATGAGAGGCACCTGTCGTAGCGCTCCTCTTCCCGGATGGACGTACTGTCTTGTCTGCTCATCATCTTCAGGGTGTTGGTTGTTCTGCGAGGGGGGAAGCTTGTGAGTCTTTTGTCTCGTTCTCACAGACAACGGCAATGTTGCGTTTGGATCCCCAGGGTCCAGTCGAATCCGTGGTTTCCAAACAACACAAGTGTTTGAGATTAGGAGTCCTTAGAGAAAGATTGAGACCGAATTTTTTACGTGAAAAACCTCCTCGTAAGTGGGTAGGAAAAACCACGAGGCTCTGGACCTTTAGAAATGCTTCACTATCTGAGTGGAAGTCTTACAAGGTACAAGTGTTAGGAAGCATTCCTTCCTTGTCTCTTGTTTTGTATTTCTTTTCTAAGAGACTTTGCTCACTGGGGGCCTTTCTCACTCTCTGGTTCCTTTTTGTTGGCAAGAGGAGGAAGAGGTGGCCGAGAGGGCGTGTGGTGGACTTTCTCCTTCTTCTGGAATGAGTCTTGGGAGAAGATGGTTTTCCTTTTTTAAGATGATCTCAGTGAGAGTGGGAGTTTGTCCAGAGGTCCCTCCGAATGGGTATTCGTTGGATATTTATAAGAGGAGATGTGCTGTTGGGGAGGAGACACGTGGCGCTTGCCGGATGGCCCGGAAGCTGTGCAGTGTCCCACTGACTTCATTTAACGCTGCTGACGTGCACGGGATGGCACGCGACTGGCGCCGCTGGTAGGCCTAAGTGTGTCAAGCATGCGGGGTTTAGGCGTCAGTCTTAATTTGGCCAGGCATGCCCTATTTAGGCGATGACTGGCAGTGGTTGCAGGTGTCTTTGGGAATCGGCGAAGTTGCCTAGCTGGCATCCTCCGCCGAGCATAGGGCAGTCCTCGTCCTTGGGCGGAGCTCCTGGAGTTTCTCCTTGACTTCTCGGACTTGACTTCTCAGACGGTTCTGAGACTCGGCAGGACTTCTGGGGTTCTCGGTCTTTTTCCCGTCCGTATATTTGGATGTCGTTAGTGATGTCCTCGAGCTTCCCTACGAGCGAACGGGATCTTGGGCCATTGGCCTCTGCTTTGGGCTTCTCTGGCTGTCCAGCCTCTCTGGCTTATGGACGCCCTTCTGGGCCTCCCGCGTGGATCCTTTAGGCCGTGCTTCTATGGGCCCTTATATTGGGGCCCAACAAGATTAGAGGGCTTGATACTTGTTGGTGGTTGGATCAAGGGGAAGCTATTTGAAATTAGATTTAGGATTTTGAAAACAATGTTTTTATTTATGTTATTCAAAATAATAGTTTTAAAATGGATATTTTTGCTGTAATTATTAGTATGGTAACATTTAGTTTCTGGTGATGTATAATGTCGACAATTGAGTTTGACTTCGGTTTCATCTAATAGTATGGTTGAGCAAGATTCTATTTACTCTAATTTTAATTTGGATACTTTTTCTTACGTATGATTGAGATCATAATTGTCGGTTTTCAGAACTACTTTCAAATGTGGCATTTTGGGTCTTGTAATTTAATATGCTTTTATTTCGAATCTTTTGTCGGTATTTGATTTTTCAAGTTCACGTCCCGTCAATGTTTGGGTTTTAGTCGATGGAATAAATAAATGAATTTTCGGTTAATCAAAGACAAAATCTGGTTTAAGTTAAATAAGGATTATTATTGAAGTAATAATAGGACCTTAGGATTGGGATGTGACAATTATTAATACATGGAGTGCCACATGAATAGAGAGAATAGATAAAAGAGGTCAGCGAAAAATTTTGGGCATCCAATTAATAACTGATTTAAGTTCCATTATTCACCAAACTTACGTATGTTGCTCTATTCTTGATTTTAATACATATTACCAATTAATTTCTCATTTTCTAGTTGTATTCTTTTCTTATGGGTTATTAGGAATGTTGCTAGTTGCATTAACTGGTAATTCTCACGGATTATTGTAAATGACTTTCGAAGGGCATTATTTTGTAACCTAATATTTTATAATGGATTTGTTCAAAATTTATACTGTAGTTTTTCCCTTGATTGAGAAGAATTTTTCATGTTAAATACTATTATATAATTTGTATGCTTAGTTACATATTTTGTTCATCATGCTATCATTGGGCTTGGTGGTTAACAGTTGACAAGGAATTCAAGTTTGTTTCTACTACACTGGTAGTGTGTGTTCTAAATCCCAACACATATGACTTATTGTATACTAACACACTATATGCCTAATGAAATCCTGAATGATAATCTCTTATTAACTGACACTAATTACCATACCGCATAGTAGATCATGTGCACCATACAGCGAACCTATAACGCTGTACTAAGTTATCTCACTATAAAATATGCAAAATATATGCAAGTTATTCCTCTCACCTCAATGTTGATTTAGTGGCCTCAGTACATGATAATGTAATCAAACCCACATGGGTAACTAACAAGTTAGACATAAGCCCAAAAGAATGTCTGTTTGAGCTGTCTAGAATGAGCGGAGCTAAGTTAATATTCAGTTTCTCAAAGATTTGAGCTCCTTTATCTTGGGAAAAAAAGTGTTTAATTACCATGGGCTATAAGAATGATATTTGAGCATCAGCATGATCACAAGAATTTTAAGTACAAAATTAAACAACGGCTTTTAGAAATAACTGGACACAAATAGTCCAGAGAAAATCATAGAAAACGGATTGTTACCCAACAAAAGGATTTAATATCACAAATCTCTTTGTACTTTCTCGTTTTACATCCACTATTTATGACTTGATGGCTTATGGACACCAAAATTGCAACTTTGTCTTTACTTCCGTATATAAACTTAATTTAAGACACTGCATATCATACAACATGAGAGAGTGAAGCTTATATATGAGTGTAATATGAAAATACACGAGCCTGCTAAAATAAAAGCTTGACAAAAGACATCCTTGGAAGCAGCACAGCACTTGCTCCGACAAAAGATCAAACAAGCGTAAAAATCAATCCCTATGCTTCTGGCACCAACGACTGTCAACGTTATAGTAAACTAGTTAAACCACATCAATTATTGTTTTTCCCGGCACGTAATAAACCATCATAAACAGTTAACAAAATAATTCATCTACATTGCATAGAACACCTACAATATGGATCTTACATCACCAATCAAGAAAACGTTATATCAGTTGTCTGCTGCTTCATGTAGATAATTAAACAACAAAACAATAACCATTGATAGAGAGAAGGTTGGAGATGGGGCCGCTATGACTTAAAATTATGTCTCAATGAATAGAGGGTGACGAGAAATGAAAGGCTTCGTTCCCTCAAAGTTCTAGGAATGGAGTTCGATAATCATTTCAGATGAAAGCCACAAGCCCCCTCTAGAAGTGACGACCCATGGGAAGCAAGTCCCCCGAATAGAACCACATCAGTTCAGAAGAAAGAAATACTGTGATGGGAAGTAGTTAAAAATAGAAAAACAGAATAAGGTCATGATCAGAAGTGAATGTTGTCCCCACTTTTTGAATAGAGCTCTGCAGATAGTCTTCCCAATCTGAGTAGATTTCCGTTTCCTTCCCATTTTTCAAGTTAGACCAAGTGAAAGAATTTCCATGGAGTAGGAGGTCAACCAAATCTTAATCAATAACATCAGCCATAGTTAGTCCTCAAGATTTTTTGTTGACAAAAAGATTGGTCATTCAGATTTTTTGTTGGAAAAAAGAAGATGGATTCATTATTTGGACTTAATTCAAGAGCACTACCAAAGTCTTCCATAGAAAAATTATCTTAACATAAGCCCACCTTTGGCCTATATCAATTCAAAGTTCAACGGAGTCTCAATCAATCTGCTTAAAGAATCAAGTAGGAAATGTGAAAACATGAATTTGTCCAATCCTTTCTTTGTTGGCAGTATATAGTTGTACTTTCAAATAGAAATTCAGTTTTAAAAGTTAGTGTGCGTTTCATAACATGTAGAGACAAAGAGAGGGAAAGAAAGAGATATATATCATTAACAAGCAAGCATAGACATGCACAACTAGAGAAAACAGCAGAAGAAACAAGAGCTCTACCAACTTTAAGTTGAAACATTTCTATATCAAATTACAATCAGCAAATTGGCAGAAGTAATTTCTTTCACAAAATGAAAACCTTGCAAGAAAAATAAAAGACAAGATACCAACATTTACAAGGCAACCATACCTTAACTTCCTTGTATAGTTTCTTCTCCCACTCATATAGCTTCTCCAACGTGGATGAAAGGCTGCAAGGGGTTGAACCATTCTCATAATCCCCAAAATGGGCTGTATCACCTTTTGCTGCACCAGAACTTGATGGTGCTGACAATGCAGATGGAGGATGAGAACATGACATGGATAGTGCATCAGAGTCTAGGAATCTGTAAAATAAGGCTGCAAGGACACATTTAAGTTTAACTCATTGGCACAGAAAAACATTCATTTTATCCAGCAAAGATAAATTCAGTTGGACAACCAGCACACTTCAGTCAGAAAATTCTTTAATGCACATGACACCAATTTATCAGAAAACATAGCATTCAAATCCTTTTTCCACATAATAAGGTCAGTAACATGGATTTTCACCTTCATTCAACTCTGAGGGCCATGCTCATTGTTAAGTCTAAATATTCAAGATAGTACATTGTGGTTTCCATCAAACTTTGTTTTACTCTGTATCTTCTATTATTAGTCCCTTCTAGGAACTTGCATATCTTAACATGAGCAATAGGCAACATTCAATTTATGTGACTAAAGCATCTAACACGTCATATATTTTTTTTCTAGGTTCCAACATAGCTTCCTCACTTATAACATTACTTTAAGTCCCACAATCCCATCTCTTCTTGTATGACTGCAAGTCCATCTCAATCTTTCATCTATGCTACAACAATTTTTTTGCACATGTTGGTATTTACAATGAAGTTATGGGAATGCCCAAAAGAAGGCAAAGGCAAGAAACGATTGCATTAGAGAACCACTTTGGACTCATACCAAACATGTCTACCATGCAAATTGTCAATTTGCTGAAGCTCCTCATGGATCATTTTTTTAAAAAAAAGACAGAAAACCTTCATTGACGTTTTTTTAATTTAGGGAGAGCATGAAATGCACTCCCTAAAGGAGTATTTATCAAGAATTTTGGAGGAAAAAAATATATGTATAATGGAGCAATGACTTAGATAGGACAGCTTTCCAATTACAATTGGTTTACACCAGTGGCTAGCTTTAACCCCTATCTTCTTACAGTTGCTGAGGATGAATTAACCAAATACGTTCACAATGATGTATTTTCATGCACTCTCTTTGCAGATGACATAATTTTTAGTTGATGAAACAATAAAGTTGTTAACACTAAATTGCAAATTTTGGAAGAGACTTGGAAGCTAAAGGTTTTAGGATTCCTATAATAAAGATTGGACATATGAATTCAAGTTTACTAGCAATTAAAAAAACATAGATGGATGGGAGGTGAGGAGAATGACCGAAAACCTGTTAAAAAAAATAAAGAAATTATTTCAAATATCTTGGATTAATGATTTAGAATGTTGGGACAATCAATGCGATATTACTGAATGATTAAAGTAGGCTAGATAAAGTGCAAAAGTATTTCATGAATCATGTGTGGTCGAAGAATAAAGCTCAAACTTAAAGGAAATACTACAAGATGACTGCTAGGCAAACAATGCCAGCAATGAATGTTCACAGTGGGGATCATCAACTTAATACAGAATTAGCACCACTCTATATATCTACCCTTTTCCTAAATGATAACATGTGCTCTTTCTCCTCTCTAGCATTTTCTTATTATTCAAATTTTGTTAACACCATCTAGTCAAATACCATTTACCTTCCCCTGTATATTTCCAATCCTCCACTTGCACACCATTTAGTTCGACAGTCAAATCTTCATCATCATCAACACTTAACCTTTTCTATTGCCATACACAGATAATGAGACCAATTTGCATTTACCTTAGAATCCTTGAGCTTTTCAAACACTACGTTGTTTTCCTACCTCCATTAAAAAGTTCAGGGAAATAGCTCTGAAATAGTTTCAAATACAAGTGATGTTGTGTAGTAATGTAAGCCATAATGTAATGGTTCAAAGCACGTCATGGCCCGTATTTAGATCTATGGCTCCTCCATCTCTCTTTGATATCTTGATCTACAACAAGTACTCATAATATTCTAGTCCTTGGGGAAATCTTCAATCTTTGATACACTTTATTTGGTTCAAATCTTTTGTTCTGTATTTCTTGCTTTAGCTATTCTAAAAACATCATAGATTCTTCTTCCTTCATGTTAACTTTCTTATATAAGTCCCCATACATTATTTGACATTGTTTAACTCACAGCCTTCTTTGCCTTTTATTCAGCATATTTATACCTCTTCAAATTCTCATCAATTACACCCTTGCATAATGTCATATAGCAATTTCCCTTACTTTTAATTTCTTCTGTATTTCTTTGGACCAATGCAAAACTTATTTTTGGCACAGGAAACCTCTTTCGATGCCTACAAGATCACTTTTTGGCTACTCTTCTATCCAATTAGCTCTAAGATCCCACATTTTGTTAGTACTCCCTCTGAGATTCCAAGTGTATTCCTTTAGTATCTTCTCTCTAAAGACTTCACTTGTCACCCTTGTAAGTTCTATTATTTAGTTCTTGGTGGATTGTACATTACCGACTTCCACTTCCATTTCTTAAGATATATACAAAACCAAGAAATGGTGTTGAGTATTCCAATTTTTTCCCAAGAATTGTTTCATCTTACATGTAGTTTGGATGTGCCACCCATATACGTGCTTAAACGCTTGTCACTCTTCTTTAAAAGTGTGTTACCCACTGTAAGATCATAAGCCACAATAAAGTCTAATATACAATGTCCTTAATTTCTTTTCCCATAACCATAGTCTCCATGAACACCTGTATACCTATTTAAATCTTGTCAGACATGGCCATTTAGATCCCTTCCTATCAAAATCAATTTCCTCCATGAAATCTCTTGGATGACCTCATCCAATACCTCCAAGAATTTGCTTTCAATTGCTCAAATAATCCAACGAGGGGTGCATAAGCAATAATGATGTTTAAGGGTCTTCTCCTAGCACCATTTCAAAGTCATAGTTTTATCCCCATATTTCTTCACACTCTCTGTATTCTCTTCCATTTCTCTATCCCATATTATGCAAACTTCATTTATACCTCTATCCTTCCCAAAATTCCAAAATTCGTAACATGTCATCTATATACAATTAGTTTTCTCTCCCACTCACTTAGTCTCTTGTAGGCATGCTATATTTATTGATCATTCTTTTAATCATAGTATCTACAACCTTTATAAGCTCGCCTGTCAAAGTATAAATATTTCAAGTTCTAATCTAAGTATTGTTATTTTGGACTAACCACTTAAGCTGCATGCATCCATAGTGGAGTATCCCTTGACGATTTCACAGTACACCTAAATGACCAAGCAATGGCTATAGCAATTTAATACTACATTCTAGCGATATGTCCCACAAGAGATGATTTAATGGCAATAATCTTTGTTGTTAAAGATATGTCAAAGAAGATCCGAAGTCTTATGGTGATTGTCAGCTATCTGATGCAAAACCCTCCTCCTTTATCCGGGCTTGGGACCGGCTAACGCTAAAGACAAAATTCTCAGCGTTGGCGGAGTTATTAAGTTCAATCATAATAAACCAAAAAAAAAGAAAAAAAAGCCCTTCACCATGAAGCCACTCACAAGACTATCACTCTAATGCACTGATCTTCCACCACACTCTTGTTCAATGTATGACATTAGAGCTAGCACTGTGACATACTGAGTTCAGACCTGTCTTTAAGATTTTTGGTCACCCACCAGCTTAAATATAACTATCAATGGGCTTCCCCTATGGTGATGCAGAAAGCTACATCTCATAGAAGTAAAATAAGAGTGACAAAACTAGAAACTCCAATTACTTGTTAATCACATCAAACAGCTCCAACTTCACAGAAATTTCAGATTGAGAAAGTAAATATATAAACAGAATTGGAGCGAAACAGTTATTATGCAATGTTAATATTTTTCACAAAATTCAGGCTTCACTTTCTCATCCCATTCTGTTTTTTCCTACCAGAACATTAGACCCAAGTTCATATGCCTATGAATTCTAAGACCCTTGTAAGAATAGAAATGCACTCTCAGCAATTAAAATCACAATTGAAGAGTCCTTGAAAACCTCCCTGCATTTCCATCTGAGATGTTTTTACACAACAAAAAGAAAGAGAGAAGAAGATACTGATAAGAAAGGTCATACAAGAAACCAGCCAGAAAAGTAAAGAAAGAGCCATAAAATAAGGAAATAATCACGTAACAGTCAAATTTCTTACCTCTGAAAAAGGTGCTTCTAGGCCGATACTGCAGCTTCCCTGCCTCAAGCAATACAGAAACCTCATTTCCGGAATCAGCAGCAGCATCAAATTCATCCTTAATTTGCCGAGCAACTTCCCTAAGATCACGTGTGCCATGAGCAGACAGTGTACTCAAGCCACTGAATTTCGATGAGTCAATGTCACAGAAGGAAGCTCCATCTACTTCAAAGCTGACACCTCTCTGCTTTTCATGCACCTCTTCAGTACTGTTTGATACACTCGCATCCCTGTCAGGGCTGCTATTCTTCTCTTCACTCACCTCAACTGACTGCCCTGGCTCTAGGTGCTGTAATGGCACCTCCTTAGACGTTCCACCACTAAAATTATCACCTTTTCCCTCAGCAAATTTTACATTTTTGTTTTCACTTTTCTTTTTAATCTTATACTGCCTATCAACATCCTCCCGTACTTTCTTATCCTCCACATACCTCTCTTTGATCAGTTCACTCTCCGTCTCCTCCTCCAAATCAGGGATCCCCTCTCTCTCCCTTACTTCCTCCGAATCTGGACTGCTTGCGTTAGATTTATCCCCATATCTAGTTTGTGAATAATACTCCTGATAAATATTATTGCTCAATGTTTCGAATGGGTTAAAATAGTCCCAAGCAGAGACCTTTGGCGGAGGTGGCGTAGGCGGAGGTTCTGGCTCACGCTGCTGCCTGTTACTTCCATCCTCATCAGGAGGTATTGAGTTCATCGTAAAACCAAAATGCCCTCCATTCTCATATGAGGGGTAGTTCTGGTAAGTTGAGTATGAGTAGATTGGACCCGGTTTTGGCTCCTCATAAATCACAGTCGGAATTCTCGTTGATGATTTCCTCATGTAATAAGTATATGAATTACTAGGATTGTAAGAGTCATATGGATTATATTGGTTATAATAATCACCATAGGAATTGATATACTCCATAACAGGAGGGGAATAAGTAATTCCTGGCATTGGAGGGGACGCATTCTCCCAATTAGGTTTATATTGGTCAATCTCAACGTGGCCAGAGCTCACTTCAGAATTAGAGGAAGAGAGCTGCAAGTGAGAGTCGTCGAATTCTTCCTCCCCCACATCTACCCCGACATTATTATGGCTCGAATTCTCATTAGACATCGAATGAGATAGCAAGGAAGACGGCGGCAACTTCTTCTTGTCAGAAATGCCCCTCAATTTGAGGCTCTTTTTCTTTCTATTTCTAGTTTTCCCTTCATCAGAGGGTAAGGTGAGGACGGGAGAGACGGACGACGGCGACGAGGACGATGAGGATGCGACTACAAGCTCCTCGTCGACGAACCGGAAAAGAGCGTCGCCGACTTCCTTGAGCGACCGGAAATAAGTGACATGAGCGGCGGCGAGGGCGTACCGGTGGTTGGAGGCTGCCCTGATAAATTCTTTCCTCTCCTTGCAGAGAGAAACCAGCGGCAGGTTTTCCTCTTTGGATCCTCCGCACCCCATAGCAGCCGAATACAGAACCCTAATGCAGCACAGCAGAAACCCTACTATTCTGTCCGTACATCGTCATAAGCAAAAAAAAAGCTGCAGATCCGAAGTAGATGTACGGATCACTCCAAGCAGAGAAGTAGCGACGAAGATACATTATTATACTGTGGAAGAAAACCGCAATTAATGAGAATATTTCCGGCGCAAATCAAAGCAGCAAATGATGGTGGATTTAGATGACCTTAAGAAAGTCAAAATTGTATGTAATGAGAGAGAGAGAGAACAGACCGTTGCGACCACCGAACTTGCTCCGTCGCTTTTCAGGGCGGAAAGGCTTTGAAAACTTAAATCAGCGAAGTAGTTTGATTAATGGAGGATGGAGCAACAGGTTGCTTGTTTGAATTGTGTTCTGAAAACAACAAAGGAACCTCTGCTTAGAGATGCGAGAAAGCTAGAGATCTGCAGTGAGCAAGAAAGAGTGACTTTGGAGTGCTTTGAAGTTTGTGTTTTCGGCAGTATTTTTCCTTGCTTTTGCTCTCCGCGGAATCGGCCATTAGTAACGGACGCTGTGCTTCGCCCTCTCTCTTTCTCTCTCCTCTGCTGCGCGGGTGGGCTTGGAATTATTATGGCTGTTCAGCGGGATCCGGGGGGCGTCCGACGCCCCCCCGCGTTGGACGCCGTCCAACGTTATAATCCGAC
>JAODPA010093177.1:0-18012 GCA_025585075.1 Nepenthes mirabilis | reverse complement strand
AGTTTTTATATTAAAATCGTTTCTGACAAGACATGGCCCCTTAAGCACGTTTAACCTAACACAGACTAACAGTCTAAATAAAAAGACCGCATCAACTCGGCACCGCTTATTGACAAATTTCAGTTGCCGCAATTATCAAACCCTGTTTTGTATTTTTCGGTGAGTCTCTCGTACCGTACGTTACTGCTCTCCCTCTCTCTCACACAGTTAGAAATGTTGGTTGGATTTGCAGAGATCTATTGTTTGAACGTAGTTATAGCAAGGGATTCACCAATTATACACAGAAAAGAACCCAACAGATTGTTGTCCTTTGCTCAGCACCAAAACCCTAGACTCAGTATGTTGCTATTCTTTTGATTTCATCTTTCTAGAGTTTGATTTTGATTAATTAGTGGTTTTCTCCAACTGGGCAATCGCGTATTCATCGGATTATCCTATTAAAGGTGGATGATTGCGAACTAAAAAGTAAATAGCCATCGTTGATATCATCAATTAGGTAGTCAAAAAATGGGCGATTTTGATCCTAGAAAGCTTCGGAACATATGCATACTTGCCCATGTTGATCATGGCAAGACTACCCTTGCTGATCACTTGATTGCTGCTTCTGGTGGTGGATTGCTCCACCGGAAACAAGCCGGGAAATTGAGGTTTATGGACTACTTGGACGAGGAACAAAGGCGGGCGATAACAATGAAGAGCTCCTCCATTGCTCTTCATTACAAAGACTATTATATTAATCTGATAGACTCTCCTGGTCATATGGACTTCTGTAGTGAGGTTTCAACCGCAGCTCGATTGAGTGATGGGGCATTGGTTTTGGTTGATGCGGTTGAGGGGGTGCACATCCAAACTCATGCTGTCTTGAGGCAGGCATGGGTCGAAAAGCTCACCCCTTGTTTGGTGCTTAATAAGATTGATAGGTTGATAAGTGAATTGAAGTTGAGCCCATCAGAAGCGTATTATAGGTTGTTGAGGATAGTTCATGAGGTGAATGGGATAGTGAGTGCCTATAAGTCAGAGAAGTATTTATCGGATGTCGATTCGATACTGGCTGGCCCTTCAGGTGAGGTGTGTGACGAGAGTTTTGAGTTTCTAGAGGATGATGAGGAGGATACTTTTCAACCTCAGAAGGGGAATGTTGCTTTTGTTTGTGCTTTGGATGGATGGGGATTTAATATTTGGGATTTTGCTGAATTTTATGCTTCAAAGCTTGGGGCAAGCACAGCTGCACTTAGGAAGTCTTTATGGGGTCCTCGATATTTTAATCCCAAGACCAAAATGATTGTGGGGAAGAAGGCAATGGGTGGAGGAACTAAAGCCCGGCCTATGTTTGTACAGTTTGTGCTCGAACCACTTTGGCAGATTTACCAAGCAGCTCTGGAACCTGATGGTGACAAGGGAATGCTAGAGAAAGTGATCAAGTCATTTAATTTATGCGTGCCTGCTCGTGAACTTCAGAACAAAGATCCTAAAGCTGTACTGCAAGCCATCATGAGCCGTTGGCTTCCTTTGTCGGAAACAATCTTGTCGATGGTGGTTAGATATATGCCAGATCCCATCACTGCTCAATCATTCCGCATTTCACGGTTACTTCCCAAGAGAGAAGTTGCAGTCAATGTTGCCAGCTCCAATGTGGTTGCTGAGGCAGAGCTTGTGAGGAAGTCTGTCGAGTTGTGTGATTCGAGCCCAGAAGCACCATGCATTGCATTTGTGTCCAAAATGTTTGCTCTCCCAGTGAAACTGCTACCACACAGAGGCCCAAATGGGGAGGTGTTAAATAATTTATTTGATGAAGGTGGATCCACCGAATCAGATGAATGCTTCCTTGCATTTGCTAGGATTTTTAGTGGGGTACTTACTTCAGGACAGAGAATATTTGTACTTTCCGCTCTATATGATCCACTGAAAGGGGAGACATCGTATAAACATTTGCAGGAAGCAGAGTTGCAGTCATTGTATCTAATGATGGGTCAAGGACTAAAACCAGTGGGATCTGCGAATGCCGGAAATATTGTGGCGATCCGAGGGCTTGGCCAGCATATACTGAAAAGTGCAACTCTTTCATCCACCAAAAACTGTTGGCCCTTCTCGAGTATGATGTTTCAAGTTTCCCCGACTCTAAAAGTTGCTATCGAGCCCTCTGATCCAGCAGATATGGGTGCTCTCATGAAAGGCTTGAGGCTTTTGAACCGTGCTGATCCATTCGTAGAGGTTACTGTCTCGTCGAGGGGGGAGCACGTGCTTGCTGCTGCAGGAGAGGTGCATCTAGAAAGATGCATAAAGGATTTGAAGGAGAGATTTGCAAAGGTGAGATTGGAAGTCTCTCCACCTCTGGTCTCCTATAAGGAAACTATCGAGGGTGATGAAAGCAACCCCCTGGACAATCTGAAATCATTCACTGGAAACTCAGAGTATGTGGAAAAGGCAACACCAAATGGGAGGTGTATTGTTCGAGTGAGTGTCACGAAGCTTCCAACTTCACTAACTAAGCTGCTTGATGAAAGCTCTGATACACTCGGGGAAACTATCGGTAGTAAACTTGAGCAGACACACAAGAAGTTCAAGTCTCCCAGTGGAAGTGCTGCAGAAGATGAAGGCCCACATGAAGCACTTAGGAAACGATTGGTAGATGCAGTGGAAAGCTATGTTGCTTCTGCATATCGGGAAAATGACAAGGATAAGAAAGAGAAATGTATGACTTTGTGGCACCAGCTTCTTAAGAAGATTTGGGCACTTGGTCCTGGCCATGTTGGACCTAACTTACTTTTGACATCAGATAGCAAAGGAAATATCAATGATTCTTCCGTTCTTGTCTGTGGCTCCTCTCACGTTTCTGCTAAACTCAGGTTCATTGACATCTCTAGGAGAAGTGATATCACTGATGAGACATCTTCAGGAGCAAAGCAAGCATTATATGCTGAGGCAGAGAGTCTTGAGAGCAGCGTCGTTTCTGGATTTCAAATAGCTACGGCAGCTGGTCCTTTATGTGATGAACCTATGTGGGGTTTGGCATTTGCTGTTGAGGCTTATATTTACCCACTCGCTACGCACTCAGGCAATGAAACTCCACAACAGCAGCCAGAACAATTCGGCATCTTCACTGGACAGGTTATGACTGCTGTCAAGGATGCCTGTAGAGCTGCTGTTCTTCAGAAAAAACCCCGGCTTGTTGAAGCTATGTACTTCTGTGAGCTAAACACCCCAACTGAATATTTGGGCCCTATGTATGCTGTACTTGCTCGTAGGCGGGCTCGAGTTGTGAAGGAAGAAATGCAGGAAGGGTCTCCTTTGTTCACTGTTCATGCCTATGTGCCGGTTGCAGAGAGTTTCGGGTTTGCTGATGAGCTTAGGAGATGGACCTCAGGAGCTTGCAGCGCCCTTCTTGTTCTGAGTCATTGGGAAGCACTTTTGGAAGATCCATTCTTTGTTCCTAAAACCGAGGAAGAGATTGAAGAGTTTGGAGATGGTTCGAGTGTTCTTCACAATACTGCAAGAAAACTGATTGATGCTGTGAGGCGGAGGAAGGGGCTCCCAGTGGAGGAAAAAGTAGTCCAGCATGCAACAAAGCAAAGGACTTTGGCTCGTAAGGTATAGATTAGATGGAACTGGGGTTGCTGCTTCTCACTCTGCTTCTCAGAGTGAGAACCTGCCCATATTTAATAATGGATGGTTGAAATTTAATCATTTTTTGAAAAAATTCAAATGATTAGTTGTAATTGATTTATGAGTTTATAAAAAGTGGTTCGGTCACAGCCATTCAGATTGAGATGACTGAGATGAGTAGATTATGTTGTTGATGTTTTGGTGGCATTAGCTCTTTGTCAGAAATCTTGAAGGCAAAGTGTGTACACTCTGAGGTCTATCTAGGTATATTTTCATCCCTTTCTCTCTTTTTCCCTTGTAATTTTGGTTCATTCAGAATTCTAATCTGCAGAAGTGACTACTACTACGGGGGATTTTGATTTCAGCCAGTGTTCATTGTTTGCAGAAGTGCAGTGTTATGGTAGAAATCCCATCAGCGTACTTCTTGCTTTTATTTGGTGATGTGGCCCAAAAGTGTTAAGGCTTTGCCGGGATTGAAGAACGTCGGGTGGCCTAAGGTGCCAATTAATCAATCCTACTCCACATCAGCATAAATAACGGCAATAATAGAAGACAATATGGAAAGAGCCTGTTATGGTATCTGCACTGTAGTCTTCTCTGAATACAATGTTATACTCAAAGCTATCTTCCGTTCCAAGGCTCAGTTTTAGAACACTCAAGGCTCCTAAATTAAAAAAGGAGGCATACACATGGGCTTTTCAATTTTTGGGCCTTTGACACTTACAACTCAGTCTAACTATCTATCTTGAGAAAACATATTTAGATAAGTGCATTTAAACCATTTACGTCCATCTTCCATATTTATCAGTTAAGGACGCATCTTTGGGGCTTCCAAAGGGCCAACCAAAGCACAGAACTAGTCCTGCTAATAGTTTCCGTTACTCCCCCTCAACCTACATGCAACTCGGGCTATTTGTTCTATAAATAGGGCTTCTGCAACCTTATCTTTTGGCCTTCTAGAGTATCCAGTGTCTTTACTGACATAACTTAAGTGTCAAATGAACCTCCCAAGGAAAAATCTCTCTGCCCTTTGACCTCCTATCTTTGTTGTGGTGTGTGAAAGTTTATATTTTTATATCTAGAGCTTGTTTCACTCGGACTGACAGCTTTTCAGATCAAATTGTGATTCCAGGTACGGTTGGCCATTTTTGGTTACCTACTCAAAAAGAATGATTGATTTGTGGCAAGAATTGATACTTAGGAACCAATTGATTTCCAATCTCATCAATGGAATTAATTTGAGTCCAGCTAGAACTACATATGTTCACAAGGAAGAAAACGATAACTACATCTAATAATCATTTGTGAAGAAGTGTAAGTGCACATTTCAAAACGTATTGCAATGTGAGAGCATCAATTGATTGTACAAGAAATGACAGACAAAATTGACTGCGTCTCTAACTGCCCTGTTCAAGCAACAACTTTGCTTCAAGAATTGACCTACCCGCATCTTCAAGCACTTCCTGCATATTATCTGATAAAGAAAATGCATGGCATTCTCTTCCATGCAAGAGCTGTGAAGTCCTGTTAATGATGGCTGCTTTTTCTGTTTGTAATCTTTCTAATTCGGCCAACACTGTCTGCATTTCTTCTTCCAGAATCTTTGACTCCTCTTCTTTCAAATAGGCCGCAAACATGCACTCCTGGTATTCTATGATCATATTGTCGATCTGAGTCTTTCCATCCTCTCCAATCTCCAGAAGAATCTCCTTTTCGTGGGCGATGTTGTTAAGTGCAAGCTCCATCTCTTCCACATCTTTTGAGGCCTTGTGCACCTCCATGCTAACACCTCGGATCTTATTTTCGGCCTTTTGGGAATTCTTGTTCAGATCTTCGATTTCCTTTTTCATGATGCCAAGCTTGTCTCGGGAATGTTTTATCTCATTCAGCAGTTTGGTTTTCTCTTCCTCAGACTTGAGCAACTCAGTTGCCTTACATCCATGTTTCCCACTTTTGTGGACGAGATGAATTTCTGCTCTCTCGACATTATCAAGGGAAAAGAGAACCTTTTGGTTCTCTTGTCTCTGGTTTTCTTCCTCGAGTTTTGATTTCAAGTATGCCAGGTTGTTTCTTAATTCAATTTCACCTTCTTGAATCTTGTTTCGAGCTGCTTCGATTCCATCCTTCTGAGCTTGGAGCCGGGCTAAATCCTCTCTCTTTTGGTTTGCATAAGACTTTGAGGCGTCTACCCGAGCCCTTGCTCTAACTTCTCGCTGTTCAAAGTAAGCAATCGGTGAAGAGAAGTTTGACAGTGCATACTTGAGGGCCAATAACTTCCTACCAGTAAGAGCACTTTTTTCTTGCATCTCTGAAGAGAAGAGTTTATGAGATTCAAGCTCTTGTTCCCTGAGATGAATGAGATCTTTCATCCCTTCAATCACTCTTGAGAGCTCACCAACATCAAGAATTGCTTTCTCAAGAAACCCAAATTCATTCACATTTTGGGCAGAATTTGAAAGTTTTTCCTGTGCTTCATCCAGCTTCATCTTGACAACTAAAGCAAGTTCCTTCTTTGCTTCCAGCTCAGAAGTAATTCTTACGTTTTCTAGTTTATCTGGATTATCATGAGAATGCAACAGATATTTTCCAGAACCATCCATCTCACTGAACTGAGAAAAAACGGTGTCTTCAGCCAGTAAACCTGTTTCTCTGGAAAAGGGAGGGCCTAAATTTGTTGTACTTGGTTCATAGAAACTTTCCCCTGTAAAATTATCATGAGATTGATCTGAGTTGAGATCCATATGAATTTCTTCGGTAGGTCGTGCTGTTTCCAGAAATTGGTCGGAATCATTCTGCATGTTCCATCTAAATACATCATTTTCCTCAGAGATTTGTGCTCCACCATTAAAACTAGGCTCATCTAACTGCATGCATTCACCTGTATTAACAGCAAGTTCGTCAGATTCAAAATATTCTCCTCCATCAACCACAACGAGCTTTTCTGGGCAATTGAATTCTCCTTTGTCATTGACATCGTAGTCACTTCTAGAAGAGAGCATTCTCTTGAATTCATCTCTCTCTTGCATTGCTTTCTCATACAGACCCATTAACTTCTCATTTTCTTCATGCATTTCCATAAGTTGATGCTCTAGATCCTCGAGTTTCTTTGACTCCATATCTTTGTCATCAGATTTTGCATCAAAGCTAGTAGTATTTTGAATTTCATTGCCACCTCCATGAGCAATTCGATCACTGGAGTTATTCTGATCTGCAATTGCCCGCTCGTACAAATCGATTAACTTATTGTTCTCCTGAAGTAAAACCTTAACCTTTGATTGCAGTTCATCATTCTTTTTGGAAAGACTAATTGCCACCTCATGAGCTTCGGCTTCTCTTTCACTTGCAGCTGCAATAGCATCAACCATTGCTTTGAGCTCCATTTGATCATTGAATGATATGCTGTACATATCATTTGCTCTTTCTGGAATGTCACTTTCCACCTTCTGTGTTTTTTCCATTGGTTTAGAAGATCTCATTATCTCTACCTCTGTCTCCAGTTCCTTAATATGCCTGCAAGATTTATAATTTCTTCAGGCCAATTTATGGAAAACTAATTAGTTTAGCTGAAATTAACTTTCTAGTTTGGTCATCACCTTTCCAGTTTTTGTTTCTCTTCCATACATAAGTCTAGTTTCTTCCGGAGAAAATCCATTTCTGCCTGGTTTTGAATAGCCTACGTGAAACAGACTTGTTTAAGACAAAACATCAAAATACAAAACCAAATTAAATAGAAAATTTGAAGCTCTCTCTAAGTAAGTTACCTGCAGATGAAATAATTCGTTCACCTCATTAATTGAAGCTTGCCGAGGTGATGCTTGCTCCTATGCCAAGAAGACCCAGAGAGAAAAGAGAAAATGTCAACAACAAATCTCAAATACTCCCAGGCAACATGCAATCATGAGTATACATGCACATAAATGAACCGAAAAATGACATACTACTATGATATTTCTTTACTTATTCCTATCAGTTGATGCAATCGTTAGTATGTGCCAACACACAAACACACACACACACAGAGGCACACACACTCATGGAGCCTTAAAATCACATATGATTGAAATCCTGTTTTCCATCTGCCTGTCGGTCAATGGGTGAAACATACAAATGAGACAACTGAATTGGTAAATGCTGCGTATAAGCTGGACATCACAATTGACTCAAGGGGTGATTAAGAAATTATATGAAGGTCAAAACATTTCAAAAGATACTTATTTCTGCATGTTTTTGCAAATAATTCAGAAACTGGGAAACAAAGAAACTATTAATTTGGTGTTAACAAAATGTTTACAATATGAAGGTCAAAACATTTCAAAAGAAACTTATTTCTGCAGGTTTTTGCAAATAATTCAGAAATCTGGGAAACAAGGAAACTATTTTGGTGTTAACAAAATGTTTACAATATGTCCGCAGCTAACAACTTCACCGAAGAACAACGATGCAAGGCAGTCATCAACAGCAACCACCTGTAAATGGAAGGCAAAAATATGCTACACCTCAATCTAGAAACAATCATGTTTCATGAATAGACAACTTTACCATGACCTTGAAACAGTATGTTTCATGAATAGAGACATCTTTACTACTGGCAGCAGAAAGGAGGCACAAATGTAAAAAATATTAAATAGCTATACTGTTTAAATAGCTAATTAAAGGAGGCACATATGTAGAAAATATTAAATAGCTATACTAGTGAACTACTAAATGAACTTTACATCTCACCTCTTTGGACTGCTCAGAGTTGTGGTGACCTTCAGTTAGCAAACCTGGACTTCCTTTCTGCAGAAAGTACGTTGGCAATTTTGTGATCAGGAAACTAATTTAGCCTCAAAGAAGCACAATCAAAAAATTTTACAAATTTGAAAATGCACCTGGATAGCTGAGGGGTCTGACTCATGCATGAATTTCCAATCAAGTGCCTCAAGTAGCTGTATGCATGCCCATAACAAACATTAAAGCCGAGTTCATTCATATTGGATTTTCTCTGTATTCTAATTCTCTTATCAGTAACATGCACCTTATTTTGCAAAACCATGATCTGCTCATTCATCCTCTCCCTTTCGCCTTCCTCACAAAAGGCCTTCAATCTGTTAATAACGCATCGATTAGAGTAAGCATGTAATGCACTAAGATGATTTTTAAAAACAGAAAATAGATAAGGTTAATTATAAATGTGCAAATTAACTCATACTTATTAAAAGTGAGTATTCTCATTCCAGTTTTTTCCACTGGAGCATCTGATGTAAGTGTAGTTATTTATTTAACAGTTGCTCATGCTTCTAATGTGGTAGTTATCATGATTGCACCACTTGGAAGTTGGAATTAAGACAGATATATATAGTTAATATGCAACAATTCTCACCCAAAATTCCCTTTTAAAATTATTTAAGGTCAGACTTCTAAAGATTTTCCCATTATGTACTTGATATTATAATCTACATATTCCACAGTGATTGCAATAAATTATTGACATACAAGTAGAAAGTTCTTTCCCTAAATCAGAACCTTTGAATTTGATCAGTACTAGTATTTAGAGTTCCAGAAAACATAGAACCACATAAAGTTAAATGAGAAACACGCTAAGCTACGTAACAATGTGAAGGACATGCCTTCTGATTTCTTCTTTTAATCGCAGATTTTCCATCGCAAATCTTGTCACTTCTTGGTTCCTATCTACCTGGGCACGCAAGACCTCTATCTCTTTCAGATGTTCCTCCTTTTCTTTTAAAAAGTGTGTCTCTGCTGAAATCTTTCCAGAAGCCATTGCCTCCAACCTCTTTATTCCTGCTTCCCTAAACCTGAGCCTCATTTTCAGGCCTCGTATCTCATCCTCCCTTTGTTTTGCCTGATCGGTAACAAAATAACCAAATATCCCATTACAAACTACTGATGTATTAAATGCTACATGAGTGCAAACTATTGAGGGAGAATTACGTAGGCGAAGCAAATTGTCATTACAATGCACACTGTACTTGTTTACTGTTTGTTCTTTAAAACAGCATGCATTTGGAAATAGGAAAGCCTGTTATAGTACTTCTGTAGGATCTTCCTTAACACCTTTCTTAGTTACAAAAGATTATATTCAGGCATAAAGACCAGAAAGAGCTACTAGCATGTTTGACTGCATCCTGTTTACACCTTGTTGGATAGACATATAATGGAGAAGGCAGAACAATGCAAACCTTTCCAGAGGGAAGAAGAGGAACTGCGAACATAAAAGGAGAGGGAGAGACAATTGGCCCAACTGTTAAAAAGATGGAAGAGTTTTCATAATGCCCTAAAAGGAAGAGGAATGTAAAAATATATTTATTAGCTATTCTTCTACAGTTCTACACCCCACTGACAAACTATAGAATGAGAATGATAGTATAGATTTTTAGCTTATTGAATGACTTGACAAGAACACATTGATTTGACACATACCAGCTGCATAGCAGCTTGATTTTCAGTTGCCAATGCTTGAAGTGCAAGATCTTTGTCCTTTTCCCTCCTGAACGCTCCAACTAGAGCAACTTCATATTCTTTCTGACAGCATAGAAAGCATTCTTCAGAAAAAAAAATCAAGGAAATATCTATTCTCACCAGCTGAATAGAAAAGAAAGCAAACCTGGGATGCTTTTCTATCTGAATTAAATGGACTGAATGTACCACAAAGTCCTTCCCATTTAAAACTTTCTGGAGATCCTGGAAACCCTAAACTTAGCGTATCATCATCCTGGTTTTCAGCTCCTCCATTGACTATACCTCGTAGACGAGACACTTCTTTCTGATTAAGATGAATGAAACAAGCAAGAACAAAGTTCAAATAGCTCATGAAGTGGAGGCTATTGGTTACTTTAATAGTTGAGCCCAATAAGTTACTGTCTGCTAAAACTGTGCATACACAAAAAAGATGTGACAATTAACTTGTGTATATTAGCTGATAGATTGATTCTATTTTATTGTTAGATGCAAATAAGATTCAAGTGTGATTAAATTTGGAGACAGTCATACCTTCCAGGGCAATGCACGTTATCTGATAAAGTTTCAAACTAGCCAATCCAAAAGAAAGGAGTATCAATTGTCATTTTAAAGTTCCTTTCCAGAGCCTTATACAATTAATGGCCTAGTGAACGAGGCTTTCACATCGTAAGGTTTACTTTCACATCGTAAGGTTTAGAAGGGTAAGATGCATGTACCCTTGGCCCTACATTGTTAAGGGGTGGGGGGTTCTACAATTTAAACTCCTACCATTCAAGTTGTAATGGAATAACTTATAAAATTATTACTGTTTTTGTAACTTCATGCCTTTGTGGAGATGTAAGATAAAGCTAATACCTTTAGTTGTTGAATCTGCATTCTCATGACGAGGACATCTCCAGAAGCATCCTCATTCACAATTGCCTGTAAAGGGAGGAAAAGGAAGAAAATAATTAGAGAAACTTTTAATCATTGTGACTACGGGTTGAATTTTCATTGTTCCTTTTGTGATTCCAATGTTTCTGAAATTAAGGAATAATTTTCCCAGTCCCGCAAAAATCCAAGTGATTATCTAAGGAATAATTCCAATAATTAGCCTCTTCTTATGTCTATTTTGTAAAAAGGAACTACAAGCATTTATCTAAGGTATAACGTACATACATTGTTTTTTATAAATTTAGCACGCTGGGCAAACTTTAGTGTGCTCAATGTCTCCAACGAAGAGCTGCAAGAAAGCCAAACACATTAGTATGGGCTACCACGAAAGGGAGAACAAAGAAAGCATAACAATAAATCCTTTTTATCGAGCAAAATGTTATTTTTTCTGAAAAAATATTAAAAAATAATATAAAAATTTTAGAGGACAAAAGTGCTCTCATCTATGAAAATGCCATCATTTAGAAAAGCCTATGCTATAAAAATCATATTATAAACAAATATGACTAAAATAGTTTCAAAATTTTTCTTAGTCTACAATTTTATAAAAGATACAGATTAAAAAATATAAGCAAAAAGATAAGGATATCTACAATCCTATGAAAGATATAGATTGAAAAATAGAAGTGAAAAGACGATGATGAACTTACCAATTAGATGGACTGATATTTGCGATTATAGTAGTTTTTGAATTTCCTCCAAGCGAGTCCTAACAGGAAGATTCCATAAAATGGGTAAATGAAACTCCAATTTATTTGAAAAGTTTCCGGAAGACTCTCACTCTTGACTGTTTAAGATCATCATCATCATCACCCAAACATTCATATAATTGTTCATAACTTGTTGTTCTCCATCAATATTAAATGTTTAGCTGTATTAACGGGTAGTCCCATTGCAACTCATATAAATAGAAGGGCTAGCAGCTATCACTTTCAGATTAGCAAGATATCTCCATGGTTTCCTTCATATGTAACATTTTTTTAAAAGTGCATTTATACCATAAAAAACGATAGAGTAGGAGCTGAGGAATATCAATGGATTAAGTGGACGGCTTACTTGGGAAACAAAAAAATGTAATTGAGAAGACAGGTGGAGGATAATCTACCTGAAGTAAAAAAGTTAGCTTTGAGTCTCGATATGGAACATGAAGTGACTTGCCATTTGAGATGCTCACAAGATTCATAATAACCAGTCTGAAGTCAAATCACAAATATTGCCAATTTAATCTGGAGATCACTAATTTATAGTTTAAGAGTAAGGTTGCCTGAAAACAACTAGAAATTTCCATCATTTGCACCATAGGAATTCACAAACATATTATAAAGAATTGAACAAAAGAGGTGAGGATGACAAACCCTAAGGTTGAAAGTGACTTGTTGATGTTTGTAGCTTCCTTAAAACGCTCACCTTCAGCACCAGAGCTCTTTTGCCTGTAATTATTGTACATGCTAGTTATTAGACTACAGTTAAAGACGTGAACCAATAGAGAAAAGCACAAAAGATGTTCCAGTTTATTAAGCAGAAAAGCTTTGATGCTCTATTGTAGTCTCTTGTATCCACATATATCTTACCTTTCAGAGCCAGCCAAATCTACAAGATTTAGCCGAGCAAACCGATGATGAGTGACACCTTGGGAATCCCACTGAAAAATTTTTAATCAATCAACTACAAAATAATTGCAGTACTAAAAATATAGAGCAACAAATTTTAAAACATAGAGGTTAGAGGTCTAGTTGGAAGGCAACTTACTGTACTCTCAATTACACATGTAAATACACTATGAGAACGGCTACTTGCACGATTCATGTTGGTGGCTGCTACCTTTCTGTTTGCAGAACCCTAAATGCAGAAAATATATATATATTCACCAAAAATCGTGTTTGACAATGGAGATGAGAGAAGAAAAATGCAAAGACTAAAAGCAGATAGCATGCAAGATTCATGCTTGTCAAGTAATTCAAAATATTGTTGGAACCTTATTCCATAGTATCTTGTTCACATCAGAATCTTCGTTCCCATTCAGACATGGCCGTTTGGCATACATAACAGCAGAGTAATTGGTTCTAAGTGTCATATATTGCTTTGACAGATTTTAAGAAACTCAGAGGAGGGTCACAGAAAAAGAGTTTCCCTAATTATACGTCTTCAAGTGTATTGTAATGTTAAAGCTTTTAAGACTTTTTTCTCTCTTGCAAATTGCAAAAGGTTTTGCAGCCATACCCATCACTGCTGGATGGTCCATGATAAGCAGGTTAGCAGCTTACCTGTGGTACATATTTGTTTACATACTAAATACTGACTTAAACATATGATTTACTATTTACAAAATAAAAATAGGGCAAATTACCTGAATAAGTTGCTGCAGGACTTCTCGAGCACATGTAACCTCTGACTCCGTGAGGCCTTCCACATAAACACCTTTCTTCAAGTCCTCTCTAATCTGCACACAGAATTTGAAAGTTCTGGGTAATCACAAAATGCAGAGAGTTGAAAAGATTAGTATGCCACCATTTTTCGGGCCATCATCTAATATCCTGAGCTATTGGGAGGAAGGGCTGGTTCCTTGACGTGGTATTAGGGCCTCTTTGACATAAGACAGCAATGGTTCAAATACTAGGAATCCCTTTTTTTGGAAAAAATTCAGCATGGCTGCATAGTAGATTAAATCAGCTATAATTGATCCACACTTCGATCCCAAATGAAATTGAAGGACAATGGGTTAGAGTATAAAAGCATTCTTAAGTCTTCACTAAATAGCGTAGACTTTGGATGAGTTGGTTCCTTAAAAATATGGACCACATTATTCCTTAGTTCATCTGATCCACAGTTAAGTAGATGCAAACTAGTAGATACAGAAAATATTTCACATTGCTGGTCTAGAAGCAGGGTCTCCAACGGAAAAATAAAAGCCATAACCGTGTGTTTGTTCACACTTATTACCTGTAAGTTGACAGAACTTGGATTCAAAAGATCAAGGATCTGCTCATTGTAAATCTCCAAAAACGAGCATTTACAAGTAAACCGCAGCTTTTCATCTCTGCGAGCCTCTTTCTCCTATGATATTACATTTAATAGATGGAATAGTGAAATTCAAAACTTTCAGCAACTAACCAAAAGATATCTGGCAAAGTGACAATGAAAGCAAGAATGTGAAGAAAGATTTAAAAACTATGATAATTTAAAGCATCTATTCTTAAGAAACTTCAACAAAACTGTACCCAGGTAACAAGCCTTTCCAACAATTAGAAAACCACAATTTAAAAAAATAAAACAAAAAGGATACCTGCAGAACATATAGTTGGATTTCAGCTTCTAGTTTTACCATACAATTAGTACTTCAACATGACTTTGAAGTTCCTTCAGTATAATATGAGATCAATGCATGTATTGAAAGTTGGCTAACTAGATGATCTTTCACAGGAGGAGAATCTTTAATACGAGTTCAAGCCCTCCAATATCAATGTCATTAAATCTTGTATGCACCTAGTTCAAAAGAGAGTACCTTTTGAATTCTAGAAAACAAATACTCAAAGACTCTTGGAGTCATTCCACAGTTAACACTATGCCGTCGTGTGCCTCCCTCAATATCTCCCAACATTGTATGGGTCTTGCCACTTCCAGTCTGACAAAAAATACAAGATTATAGACCATGAGAACTGGGGAACGTTATAAGTGTTTGATTTATAATTTCAATTCCCAAGATCAATAGTATTGCCATCTAGATGTTGCGGGGCTGCACATTGACCAGAATAAAGTAAGTGCTCTGGTAAAAAATTCCACAGATTGCAGATTCAACACAAAAAATGCAAGAGTACTTACTTGTCCATAAGCAAACATGCAGCTATTATATCCGATCATGCAATTTTCCACCATTGGTATTCCCACCACTTTGAAAAGCTTCTCCTGTTAATTTACTTCAATTTAGTCTGATTCCACCAAAAAGTGCAGAGAAGCACAATTTACTGAACACTAGACACATCAAGAAATGGAGGGAGAGAGACCTGGGTGACATTCTCATCTGCAACAAGATCAAAAGTAAAACGTGATTCAGGATGCCCAGTCCAAGCAATTGTTTGGTAACTCTCTTGTCTGACACATCTATTGTCGCCTTGTAGAGAAATTTCAGAACTACTGAGAGGACGTGTTCGGATAATAACCTGGATATTTCCATAGGAAGTTACAAAATAAACACCAAGTAAATGCCAGCAGACAAAAGGATATGTATCCAGGAATATCTCCTCCAGGGCCAGAACTCTGCTAAATGTGGCAATGATATGCTATTTGGGTATCTAGGCAATCTTAGCTACCAACATAAACCAAGTAAATTTCAGCGGGAAAGTAGATACGTTGAGGAATATCTCCTCATAGACCAAAAAATCTGCGAAACGTAATGATGAAATGCTATTTGGGCACCTAGGTAATCATGTTTAGTTATGGCCAATATACAAAACGAGTAAAGTTAAAAAGGAGACTGTTGTAGACACAAATTTTATTGTTTTACATTTTCTCAGTCTCTCATATCTAAGAACGCATCTCCCTCCTAGTAATTTCAGTCCCTTCCATTTGTGAGAACAAAAAAAGTTGATACGGAATTACTTAAACGTTCCAAAACTGTATAATCCAACTTCTATGCCTTTCTTGTAATTTCTCAATGACCAAACTGTTGGGATTTATCCCACATACACACCAACCGGCGCAGCGCAATAACACCTGAACCCCCTGTTGGCCGTCAGCCACCAAATTGAAAGCATAGGGAACACAAAAATGTACAATGAATTTTTAAAGTGGAAAATCCTTTTTAATTAAGGAAAAAATCACGGGACAAACTTTGAACATTCTCTACGATGTAAAATTTGGTTATACGAACCCCCGAGATAAAAACCAGCAACCGACTCGAGACAGAGCAAGAGCAAGAAAAACTTCCTTCTTTTCTCTCTTTTTCTTCTCTCCTTCGTTTCTCACTGATGGTGTCTTTTGCTCTTTAATTTTACAAAGTGACTCTTGGCAAAGAGGAAGGTCCGCTCACCTCATCCACCCTTAACCCTAAAACACCCGGTGCGCTTTATAATGACGTCCGACCCAAATCTCGCAAATAGCCCAACTCACCTACTCTGAATCTTACAGAGGATTTGTTACACCAAATCGTTCACCTGCTCACCTACTCTGAATCTTGCAGGGGATTTGTTACACAAGTTTTGAAGCACCAGCTGTCATTTCCCACGCTTTCAACAGTTCTTGCACTTTTGGTAGAATAGGCTCAACCCCATCTGCTCCGTCAGCCTCATCCCAATTGGCCACATCAGCCTAACTGCTCCTAACCGGCCTCCAAGTTGGTCTCTTCTCAGCCAGCCGGCCTCACCCAGGAGGCCAGCCTACCTGGCCGGCTTCTTCCATCTGGCCACCTTGTCTGGCCGGCCTCTTCTATCTGACTGCTCCTCCATATCAATCTGGCTACCCCTTGGCCTCAGCACTTCAGCTGCCCTCGAGTGATTGTCCGGCCAGCCTCCAGCTGCCTGCTTCTCCTTCCATCCAAGCTGGCCTCCAGCTGTCGGCCAGCCCCTTCAGCTGGTGGGCTGGCGGGCGTTATCAGCCCAACACCAATAACTACTCTAGCGGCTTGCCACATGCGCTAAACGCGTGCGAACACTCCAATCCTTCGATGATTTTTCATTTGTTAAGCTGCCCACACGGGAGTGACCAAAACCCAACACAAACATGCCAACACCAATCTTGATTCAGGAGTGCACTGGCGACTAAAATGTTGATTTATATGATAAGAAACCATGTTGCAAATCAACATAACACTAGCAATAGATCTATTTCTTGTTAGGTCAAAAAATGCGTTTTCCTGTCCCAGGATAAAGAAACGAAATTTCAAGTATCAAGTTACTCTACATTATTGAATCATAAAATCTACTTGGAATAACTCCTATATTCAATTATAAGCCAAATTGGAGAAGTGACAGCAAACCAACTAGAACATATTCAGCCAGCCAAAAAGAAAAAGACTACAGCAAGAAAATAGGTCAGGGAGGAAGACCGATATCATCCTTTTTTAAGTTAGACAATTTGATAACAATGGACAGTAACCCCAAATTCATGATTCCAAATTTGATACTTTGCCCAACAGTCTCCAGCAATCAAACAAAGAAACTCCAATGTCCAGTAATTGTCACTTAAGACTTGAAAATTCCAAGTATTATACATTCTTCTTTCATTCCCACACTAAGAAATTAAAAGAGAGCAAGAACTTAGTAAACTCTTTCGACAGTGTCTATTTCACATAGAAACGTGACCTGCTCTGCAGATCGAGTCCCAAATAGGATGCAAGCAACCCCTCAACTCCAAATACAAAAAAAGGAAAATACCTGGACACTATGATCTTTCCAGAAGGCAGGATCTTCCGGCAAGTCAAAGCTCCGCACGGCAATCTCCGAGTTTCCAGCACGGCCTTCATCTACGTCGTTGAAACTCGATACTGTGGAGGACTGCGAAAGATTCTCCCGTGAAGTAGACTTGGAAATATCGGGTGTAGCCCGAACCGACTCGGATGAATTTTGGAAGCCGAATCTGGTCTTGATCGCACTCGCTGCCTCTGAAATGAACGGCATTCTCCGAGTGTTCAACAATGAAGAGTTCAAAGAGGAAAAGAGGTTTTAGGGTTTTGAACAGTGGGAAGGAGAGAGAAATCGATGGAAGCGAAAGTGAACGTGATCTGGAGAGGGAAAACTCGGAAGGAGTAAGAGTGATCTCTGGCAGAGAAAGAAGATTTGGATCTAACGGACAGGACGAGGGCAGATTTCAAATTTTCGTAGACCGTTTGAAATTTGAACCCTCAACTGGAATGATGTAAAATGACGAATGTATCCTCCTGTTTAAAACTCCAACACCGAAGCCTTCTGGGCCTTGTGGCCCGTATGCAGACATGTACAGTAATTTCACATTTTTAGTTTCGGCATATATTCTTATTCCGAAATTAATTATTTAATTTTAATATTTATTAGTTATACTCTT
>JAODPA010093166.1:0-23077 GCA_025585075.1 Nepenthes mirabilis | reverse complement strand
TATAATTCCTTTTACAATCAATTTTTTCACATATAGATAGGAAGGAGTGGGACTTTTTTTTTTTTTTAAAATTTTGTCATTTTTCATTTTCACCCTGTATTATAAAAATAATACATCTAGTTTTTCTTCTTCTTCTTCTTTTTGAGGGGGAGGTGGGGGCCATGGGCCCAGGACACTTGCTAGAAACAGCATATCTTCAGATAAAATCATAAAAAGTCAAGAAACATACTCAAGAGGACAAAGGAAGTACTATACAATAATCAATATACAGTACTCTTTCTCTTACAATATTCAGTTATTAACATCTGCAAGGTATAATGTCAATCAAATTCAATGCCAAACAAGCAAGCAGCGATCTGGGCCAGTAGCAAAGAATAAATATGCTACATAAGCATACACCTATGAAAAATATTAAGCATTTATAAGTTACTAGTTAAACGATGAAACTTAAAAAATACAAATAAAAGCAAACTATTAAAGTAAAATAAAAAGAAAGAAAGAAAAACTAAAAGCAGCAGCAACAATGTCACACAGTCCTTCCAGTGGCACTGGGAGTGTGATTTACTGGCAGCTTTGATTTCGCCATATCAACAAGGTCTCCGAATAGCTTATCCTCTGCCTTTGAGGGCTGCTTCATAGGTGGAATGTATGATGAATAAGATACCGCACTCGCATCCTCCCTGGTCGACAGACTGTACATTCTATTCCCGTGCACCTGAAGATCTTGCCGTTGGCCGTAGCTGTAGCTGTAGTCGTAGCCTGCTATTTGGTTGCCATACATCTGTGAAGGGTACATGGAAGTCATTTGGCCAGCTTGCACTTGCATTGCTGGAGGATGTGGATACATGCTGCTGCCCATCATACCCATCATCGGCCCTCCCTGCGGGATAGGCTGCGGATACATGCTGCCCATCTGATTGCTCTGAGTGTTGTTGATCATCGCAAGTTGGGTGGCAGTGATTGGCTGCATGATCATACCCACAATGCGGTCATTTCTGTCCAGTTGAGGTCCAAGTTGCAGTGATTGTGGGTCAACTGTCGAAGCAACTTGCATGGGCTGGTTATATCGAGCGACGAATTGCGGGCTATTGTCCTGCTGAGAATCCCACGGTGGGGGTGGTAAACCCCCACCATTTTGAGCCCCTGTCAAGGATGAATGAAATTAAGTAAGTGTTATTGCAACATAATCAAGTATCACAAAAAAGGGTAGGCCAAGATACATATGGCCTGATCCCTAAATTGTAAAGAAGTTGATTTGGTGGATTATACGCACTAGCCAAGGAAAAATAATACTCTTACCACAAATTTACAACAAATTCTACCAAAAATAAAAAATGTTGCGCTTATTGAGTGATATCTTTTTTGTCATTTTTTTTCTAATTGATTAAACCTACATAATAGATATCATATTATCTTTTTCGATAATATTATAGTAAACTTATAGTACAAATAGTGTTACCCTTAATATAGGTAAGCTCGCATAATGACCTTCAAAGTAGAATAACTGTAGACCATCTTGTCACTTTTTAGACATCCTTTGAATACCTTTTTTGAAATGGGGTCTATTTATTTATTTATTTTTGTATGGATTTATTAGTAAAGATGAATGGAATACTGTGTCAACAAGGACATTTCTTAGACATTTCTCATAAATATATGGGAAATGAAGCTACTTCCTCTCTCAAAGGTCGGAGTAGAAATGGGGAAATATTTGCATATACTCTTGCTCCTAAAATGAAAGCATAAAGAAGAATAAAATAGCACCATATCCTGGAGATGATTGCCGCTGTTGTAAAGTAATCTGACCATTCCAGGAAGGAGAAGAAGCTTGTGGATACCCTGACTGTTCGTAATCATATCGGAATTCTCGAGATGTAGGGTATGCTTGCCCACCATGGAAAACAAGTTGAGGATTTAAGGAGCTTGGGGCATTGCTGCCAAGAGAAAACATATCAACAACAGCCAAAGCGTTTTGTTCGGAAGCGACTGGACTTGAAGGCTGTGGCACGGACACAGGGACCAGAGCCAGTGTGTTCTGTGCAGCAGGGGAGTTGTAATCATCACCACTCAAAAGATCACCGCTTAAAAGGTCTATTTTAGGAACTTCCTTGGCACTTGTAGTACCATTGAAAGCATGGGGTGCAGGATGCGGTAGAGCACTTGCACCTGAGGCAGATCTGCAAAAGATATAATTAAATTTAGAACTCAGGGCCAAAATTTCAGTTTCTATTAGATTGTCTCCGATTTGAATTTATTGCCCACATAAAATAGGCTAAACTCCTTCCTAAAATGGCAGTCAGATGTACAAATTCCCACTATAGTTGGGTCAATTGTACAGTCTTACTTCATACTATATAATAGGCCATTTTTACAACTCAAACTCATGACATCAGGTTACATAGCAATAACTCTAATGTTATACCGAGATTTCCATGGGCAAAAACCTTTCCCAAAATGAAAATATATTTAAAAAAAAAAAGGCAACCAACTTCAATCTCTTCAAATAAAAATCAAACCATATTCATTACATAAAACATACCAACTTTTCTCGGGTTTCCAAGGAATCATTTCAATTTCACAAAATTTGTGTCAAAAACCAAATGCAACGGTTCTTGTAAACTGCTTTCTGGTAAACTATCCTCCAAAAAATTCATATAAGTTAATAAAATTCATTAACCCTCATAAACTAAGATTTTATTATAAGATAAATCTTCAAAGGAGACTATTCGATGAGATGACGTCCATCCATTTATCCTTGTGTGAGTCCATCAATACATATGTATGAATGAGACTTCGTGTCACCTGAGGGCATCACACGGCATTCCGAAACACTACTCTAATTACAAATTCATGAACCAGTGCCAAGGAAACATAATAGGCTTCAGTCAGAACAATTGGTATTAACCTTAATGATAGACAACTGCATTACCAAGAAATATGCATTTGATATAAGCTAATAAAATTCATCAGCCATTAGAAAATAAAAATTTATTACAAGAGAAATATCCGAATAGTATGGCATTCATCTATTAACTTATCATTGTAAGGATCCATTAGTGTGCATAGCTGAACAGGATGTCACATCATCCAAGTGTGTTTAAAGGATGGTCCCCAAACACCACTCTTATTACAAATTCATGAATTGGTGCCAATGAAACATAATAGGCTTCATTGAGAATTATTTGTACTAACCCTCATAATAAACAACAGCATTACCAAGAGATAGACAACAAGATGCATGTTAATTTGTGCCTCACAATTTTAAGTATGAATTCAACTCCAAATAAAGCACAGAAGATCATATCAAGTGAATACTTCTAGGAATCAAATATGCTTCCAGGAAAAAAAGAGTAACAAAAGTACACATCTTTAGCCCATACATAAGACATATATACTCAGAGAAAATACCTCCCAGTAGCCTGTTTACTGCTTTCTCCTTTATCTACTAGAGTACCATCCACATCTACAAGAGCTTGAACAGATTCGGGCTTTGGTTTCACCGGATGGACAGCAGTTCCTGAAGCAATAGCTTCATGCTTTGCAAGTAGGCGCTGTAAGTCGTCGTTCAAAGCTAGTCCTTGGCAGAGCAGTGACTCATCCCTGAAATAGGAATACGATCCCCATAGATACCAGTCACCCGATTTCAAAAACATCTATAGGATCAGTTGACAAGATTTAATTATGTTTTCATCCAACTACCCCCATAGACATAATTGTGAACCAATCGGATGATGAACATCTTCATGACCTGTTTCAGGTTTGTTGGCCCTTTAATCAGGAGGAAATTCCCTTATGCTAGAAGCAAAACTAATATTAATATCATAAGCATACACACAACCAGCTTATAACAAGTCACCTCCGCTCGGGCAATTTGAACTGCGAAGCAGAAGAAACAGCAGGTGAAAAGGCCCAACCGGCCATCCTATATTGTACTGTGAGCCAATATTCTTGATTTTGCTCCCTTGAATTGTTCAGATAAGCATCAACAGCAAGAGTAATCACCTTACCCCTTCAAAACACCAAAAACCTCTCCCTCCCCCAAACCTCTACCCCAAAAATATCCAATACAACTAAAGGATGAAAACTATGGGTGAAAATATCAATATTGGTCATAGCTATATCGATATTTGATATATCGAAAAAAAATTCAAAATAGGAAGCTAACAAGACTATATTAGTCAATATATCGTAATACTGTCGGGGTGTTAAGAAAAATCGGTACTTGAGGAACTGATACCGATATATATTAACCAATATTTACATCTATGATATTGAAAACCAAAAGGCCAGAAAACAAAACAAAAAGTGAAACCAGGTTCCCAAAAAAAAAAAAAGAAAAAAACCTTCATTCATGCTTAACGTAGCTTAGATGTTCCATTCAAGACATTGTAACTATCTTTCCTCATATTTCGATTCTCCCTTCCCAGGCCATCAGCTGTCAGCATGTCCGTCCTACAGTTTTGATATGTCACCCTTACGACTAGCAAAGGATAGACCCAAGATTATGCTACCTTCATTGTTCTGGTGAAGTATCTACACTGTTCTATTGGAGTCTTTGAGTGAAAATGAAACGTCCACACCACCAACCAAATGAGAAAATATCTCTTGCCTATTTCATGATACCTAACAAGAATACAGGCCTATGCCTGACCCATTTCAATCTAAACCATCAACCCCAACATAGTCATTTGTATTCTGCAAAATAATCAAATACTCGGCATAGATTCCATCCAGCATAAGATCATTTACTCCTCTAATACGACATGTATATATTTACACAATGTCTAAAAATTACTAAATCATTTGATTATAGTCCAAAATACATCTCAGCATGGTAATTTATTTGTGCAGATGAACACAAGAAATATACTGGAGTAAAGTTCAATCCAGCATGCCAACTGCCATCTACAAGTATCAACAGCCTCAGTCTTGCATTCACTCTCATATATGATTCAATGAAATCCTTGTTCATTTTTCTCTTACATTCGATGCAAGTGCATGCTGTATTTGGCAGGAAAAAATCAGAAATAAGAAGTTTCAATAGAAGCACGGAACAGCACTATGCTAGGAAACTGAAAAGTTGAAGAGTATTACTGTGGTGATAGTATAGTAGGCTTACGAAGTAGAGTTAACAAGGTGTACAACTCTTTGTTTGTATGTGCGGCATTGTCCCACCAAGTCCACTATAACCTCCTCCCTAAGGCTCTGAAAATAAAACCAAAAAAATATGCATGATAATCATAATCATACCAATTAACTAAGTTTCATCTTGCCCACCCACCTGCCGCATAAAAAAACCTACAAACCAACTATGCAACAATAGCTGAGTACACAAGGCTTTCATATTGTGGAATCTAAATACACAAAGGATCAATCTAGCCATTGTAGGAAAAAAAAACAATTATAAATGTAGAATGACACCATCACCACTTCAACAAGTCAAGTTGGTCCTGAAGTGTAGATCAATTGACATCAGATAATTAAAACACTTTAATGCAACACCATGTTTTGACATTGCAATCTATTGGATTCTACTTCAATCAGATGCTTACTTAGAAAAGGTGGCATCACATCCAGCAAAAAAGGGACAAATACCTCTTTGTTCCCAGGATCTAATGCATTCAACATCTCAGCAAGAACATCCATAACGCCCCGTGCATTTTGGATTTCAGTCAAGCTATCAAACAAGATAAAGGGTTAATCCCAATATGCATAATTACTTGAATAATATAGGAAGCCACAAATGTGTATGTAAATGCATGGAGACTGGTCAAAGTGGGAGGAACTAGAAATATACCTCAAGGTGGGATATTCAGCCTCTGAGAACCGGTCAGTTGTTTCTTGACGATGATGCAAACCGCGTACATTTTGAGGATAAGATGATAGAGGATGCGTTTGTGGTGGTGTGAATACAGGAGTTGTCCTTTCAGTTCTCTGAGGGAATACTGCTCCAACACGCTGATAAATGCATAAAAAAAGAATTTTAAGGGATAAAAACAATATTCATGACTAGGCAAGTCTAGCTTTGGCCTCCTCAAGATCATCTTGATGTCTCCGTAGCAGTACTAACATGTTCGAGTTTAGGCAAGCGCTAACTACCAGCTTGAACATCAACAAAGTTGAGCTCACACTTAAATCAACCATTCTGTTGAGCTCACTATTGGGAAGGATAGTTTTTAAATCAACCAAGAATCTAATAAAAGTTCAACTAAAACCAAGTGAATGAGGCCATAGCATCAGGTCTAACCAAGCGGATTACAAAGGATCCCACCACACGGACAGAGGGCACCTCTTCATAGAGAAGACAAGTGCTCTCACTTTGCTGGGAGATCAATGTTGGGTTTAAGGTTCCCACATGTGTTGACTGAGTCCCAAATCACCAGCAGGGAAAAAAATATATTGAGATGCGCCTATACTCAAGCAGCTCCTCCCATTTNAGACAGTAATAAATTTTATATAGCTACAGTTGTGAAGAAAAGAGCATATATATATATTCATATATATATGCTCTTTTCTTCACAACTGTAGCTATATAAAATTTATTACTGTCTATAGAGCACTAAAGATTTTACAATTATAATACTATTGACATAGAATAAGCTAAAATATTGACTCCAGGAGGCCCAAGAGCCAATGAGCCAAACCTCCAAAATCTTGTACTGATTTGGTAATATTTAAGTAGCCTGACCCCAACTCTGCCCCCAACATAGTCAAGTGTTAATCACTCACAAGTTGCCTCATGTAACTTACACCCTTAATGAGAACATAAGCGATAAAATACGTCCAGATTGAATGATATTAAAATGCAATACTCAATCACTGCCACATCAAAGGTAAAAATTTGTGTGCCTTCAGGCAATTTATAAGAAGAACCATGAACATACCTGCAACTCCTGATATGCAGCATAGTACTGTGGGTATCTTGCCCTTGGTCCCCCAAAAGCTTCTTGCCAAGTATCTATAAGAATCAATATCTTCTCCTGAACACGATAATCAGGCTGCAAACAAACCAGTGAATACCATCATGAGCTGAAATTATGCAAAAAAAAAAAAAAGATCTAAAATAGTGGCAGTTAAAGTTTAGAACAAAATCTCTCACCTTCTTTTTGACTATTTTTACCATCTCGTGGAGAACATCTCTTTCTGCCACATGCATATGCACAATGTCCCCGCAATTTTTTATGATCGTTTCCAACAGCTACAATATTACAAGTTATAGTAAACAAAAAATTTACTCAGTCTTGATGACAAGAAGTATTCAAGACAGAAGCAACATACTCTCATAACAATTGTGGCTATGTAAGGCTGGCAAGAGCTTCTGACCATGCTCCCAGCAGATCAAGTCCAGATAATCAGTCATAAATAACCTCAAATATTTTAGTCGTTATTTGAATTTAATGTCACAAAGCATGGCATTAAGGACCGCTGTCACATAACAGTTTTGGAAAAGGCTGTTACTGAACAGGGAGTAACATAGCAGGACCATTTGTTTCACAGACATGATGGCCATTAAGTAACAGCCTGTACAATATACAGGTTAGATTCAATTCCGAGCAATTATTTTAGTAGCAAATTTCTCTCTTTTTAGCAACAAGCAAGAGAAACACACCTTGGCGTGATTTAAGCAAATTTTTTTCTTCCAATCAAAAAATGTTCAAGGAATAAAAATATGGACCTTCTCTGTGCAGCAACAATAATAGAGCCTTGATTCCCACTACATGGGGAGATCCCACGCTCCCCTACTATACAAACAAAGCTGCCCCTACACGGAGTACCACTATCATGAGTTTATAGTCGAATTCATGGAGATCTGTATGTTAGATTATGGAGTGAAATAGTGAGAAATTCTTTTTGCAGTTAGGATTGTTATGAAATACCATAAACATGCTCATTGCTTCTTAGAGACAACCTATTAAACTAGGCTAATCATATGTATTGAAAAATTACTGAGCTTTTTGGTTGAATCCCTTTACGCGTCAATACACCATACAATTTTGGAGAGAAAACCACTTGCTCACTGATTATGACAAATTCATCAGTGCCTTGATCCACATCTCTCTTTGCCAACTGGTGTTATGATTTCACGTGTGCATGCAATATGCTTGCACATCTATATGCTCTATGTATCCACTTTCCACTTTAACACTAGCAAACAGTCAAGAATCATGGCACTTTGATGACATAGTGAGCATATCAAAGGCTGCCTCAAGAACTTAGCCAGCACAGTTCAGTCACAAAACTAATTGCATGAGGCAGATGCCCTAAGTTTGGAGCTGTGGATGTTCTGTGGAAATACCACCTTTCTAAAATGCGCCTTGAGAACATATCAGATTTTATACTCATCGACTCATGTACACATATTGGTTTTAGAGTTTGGAGCTGAGGTTCTCTATTCCTCTCTCTCTCTCCCCCCTTCTTGCGAGGATTCTATATAGATCACTTTCTTCACCAGCCCCCACGGCATCATCTATAAGTTAATTTACTAGTTAAGTTTTGTCATTCATTCTCTTTCCACAGAGTGGGTTTTGAGTTTTATGTAAATTGAATAGATATCTTACTTTTGATTGAGATAGTCCTATTTGATCTCCATAGTTGACAAAAGTTTCCTCGTTAAACAATGACGCACATTATACTAGGTGAGACTGAAGTTGATTTAAAAAAGAAAAAAACTAAGCATATTTCAACTGGTTGTGTAAGTGCCACCGTTATGCTCACAACTATTGGTTTTTCAAAAAATTATATTTTTAATTTAACAATATATAAATTTCAGAATTAATTCTCTTCTGTAATGAGCTAATTGGTCTATTCATATGAATTACTTTTGCTTAAATTTTGGACTTTTAATATCTTCCCATCCCTCCATCTCTTAGTTCTTTTGCCTTTCATTAGTCAAGGAATTGCAATTTCCTTCTACCATATCAAGGTGATACTCTACCATTGAGTTACATCCCTTCCTGTTCGATTGATAAATAGAACTGGTAAATACTCTACCATTGGTTGATGTTATTCGTGTTTTTTTCCTTTACTATTTTGATTTGGTTTGGGGGGGGGGGGTTGTGGGCTCCAGAGTTGATATTCTCAGCAATAATAATAGTTCTTACTGGTTAATTGCAAATTTCTAGATCCACTTTCATATACCTCTTCAAATTTAAAGACATTGTGTCCCCATGTTTTGTTCACATTTTTCATCTCATATTACCTAAAATTGTAATGAAACTAGTTGCACTCCAGAAACATAGAACCTTTCATCTTTTATTAGCAGCTTAAGTACCCATTTTTCAATGCTAACTACAGTAAGAGCCTACTAATTACTTCAGCAAAATTTTACCCTCAATACTACAGCATCAAAACTCATAAAACCCTAACCCACCACAAAACATCATAAACAGCATCAGAAGCTTTTTAAAGTTATATGTTCAACCCCACCATGAACATGAGACATGGACTAGAAAGAATCCTTTCTTAACTTACATTAGCAATTGCTGATTGTTGTGTCAATCCTAAACTGATTGTCTTACTTTCCTTTTTGGGCTGTCTAATAAATGTTACACAAGTGATCTCTTTTTAAATAATTTTTTTTTTTTTTTTTTGGTTTTACACCAGTAAGAAGAATTGGAATAAAAAACAGACTTCATCAAATAGACGTGCAGTACATACAAACAAGAAGTCAATCGGAAAAATTGAAAATTAAAGAATTCCAATAAGCAAGCCTTCAACACTATTGGGAATCTATTGAAAGGAATCTTGATTGGTGGATGCGAAGGGGAAAAGCAATGAAAATACCACCTGCTTAGACTAGAATCACCACTGCACAACCCCCCTCCCCCACCCAAAAAACCATAAAACACAAAAGGAACAACACAAAGCAACAAAAACTCAATCAAGTAGAAGGGGAAGATGAATAGGACTGCTTCATAGGAGAAAAACACAGCTTCTTTCTATCCAGCCAAACACATTGATCAAACATAGCAACCTTCCAAAGAAGCTTATAATCATCACTCTAAAGTCTCAATTTTTCATTTAAAACTTCTCCCCAGAAAAAAAAAAAAAGTAAATATAACACTTGTCAATTAAAAGTTGGGCCAACGCATGTTGCTTCCTGCGTGGGCTCAGAGAGTCAAATAGCCTTAAACCTATAATATTGTAAAAAAACTATTTCCATGGTTAGAACCTATTACTTCCATGTCACAATACTTATCAGTTATACCTACATATATCAAACTAGATAAACAAAGTTGAGAAACCTTTTATTGATTGTTATTGGAAAAAGGAAATCTTGCAAAAGAAACATTATGCAACACTTGCACTTCAACCAGCAACTACAGCACTCTTATTGGGAAGGAGTACATGCATATCTACGCAAAACGATCAACTAAGCTCCCAATAACATTCCTGACACATGGTTGGTAGAAGTAGACCAATCAAACAACTAATCAGCTTTAAAAATCTTGATATGGATGAACTAATTGAACACAACAACATGCGTGCTAGGTGAAAGTTTTAGGAAGAAAATTCCTAATTACAACATTGACTCCCAAACATAAATTCTTGAACACTAAATGGGCAAGACTGGTGGAGCCCAACCGAATGGTCAGTAATCCATTTAATTTTGTTACTGAGAGGAAAAAGTCTTTATTTTAACTACATACGATAAACTTATATTTGCTAAGCATCAAATAGGAAAAAGTGGCCCATTGCATGAGATTGCTCAAATTGCAAGATTTGGGAAGGTTTACACAATCTTAGTTTTACAGTGCAAAGAGGTTAAATCTATATTTTAAACTTGTAACCTGAAAACACAATGGAGCAATCTTACTTTTGGGCTAAGTCTCAAAATGTCATATAGAAAAATATCAGAACAAATAAATAACTCACAAGCCATAACATATATAGGAGATTTACACCAACAAATAAAAATAACCGACAGAAACTTTCTTTGACTACATAAGGAACTCACCGTTAGAGCAAGAAGTTGAACCTTTGAATTCTTGCTTCCGATGCGCTTTTTTATGCCTTTCACGATATCCTTGGCTTGCCTAATTAGCCAAAATAAGATTCAGAAGAACCCTACATACTAATTTAATTTCAAATGCTAAAAAAAAATTCAGCTGAAAATAGCATATAACATAAAAAATATGTAGGTCATAACAACAAAAATAGGAGCACAAAGAATAAATGAATAAGAAAACAAAGTAAGAAGAAGCAATAAACTGATTTCAGAGAAGGAGAAACTAGATAGTCCCACAAAACTTAGATATCCATTTTGACACAAATTTGAGGGTAAAGAGAAAGTCTGAGTCAAAGCATTGGCAGATGAAATCACACCACACATGTTCATCAATCCTCACCTGCATACCAATCATGAAATCTAGAATGTCCAATAAGGCTTAACGTAAGAGACAAGCACCCAACAATTTGAAAACCACAAGACCCAAAATTCAAAGGCCAAGTAGCTGCTTCTTTTGCATTTCTAATGACATGCTGCAATCTCCCTTTTGTCATAACCAATAAAATCCAACAAGAACAAACTAATCCTTTCCCATGAAATAGGGCTGTCTATATGCCATCATTCAACTCTATATAAGTTGTTTCCTTTGCTAGTTTCAAACATGCAAAATCATGCTTTATTGTTTCCTTCAAAAAAATTCTTTGGTTTGCATCTACCCATTATAAGAAACGTGTTTCATCCCCTCATTTCTCCTTTCAGATGCATTATTTGGTCTATATCACGTAACCAACTCAAGCACGGATCTCACATTGTCTTCCATTAGTGCCACTCTCCAGCTCTCTTGTACATCATCATTATAGATCATATCCCCCTTTGCATGACTACACATTAATTTCCATCTTCTTCTTCGCCATTTTTTGTGCATATCGCTACTTAACAACCCAACACTTTACCCCATTCAACATAGCCAGCCTGGTAGCATCTGCCTCTAAGTTTAAGCCATATTTTCTAATGACACACACCACATAATATACTTCTTTAATAGAATTGCTTTAATGATAAGCCTCTTTGGTCATTTTCCATCCCTCTCCTAACTCTACTCAAATTAAACTTCCGTTCTATGCATTAGGTCTTTCTTCTGATAATTCTTAAACTTTTGGCTCCCAAAGTCTTCCTCTGGAGGCCCAACTTAGCATTAACTCCAACTTTCCATATAATAACTATCAGTAATAACCAACAAAATAAATCATAATAGAAGTAACAATAAGGTACTAACAGGTTAGGGTATCCCATGTACCACCTATTTGAAATTTTATCAATGGAAAAATTAATAACAATAAGGTGTCCACAAGCCAAAGATTCTACCTCGAAGTAGCCAGTAACTGCCAATCACACAGAGTATTGGATAGTATTACATTCGCTTTTATTTTACCAAAGGCTTGGACTTCAAGAAAGATTGGTATACAACAAACCTTCCCATTCCTGCAGCTGATATTCATAAAGCAAACCAAAGATCCAAATTCCATGAAAAACAACAGAAATATTTAGAGTCCCAAAATTTAGAAGTATCCGACCACAACATGCCTGCTATGGAAAATTTCAAATAAAAAGTCACAAATTTGTGAATATAAGAGTATTGGAAGCTTGTGCCATCCATGCTTAAGAATAACCTAAAAACGATAGCTGAGACATGTTGCAAATTCAGCCACTTGAACATCAAACAAATTGAATTGTTGCAAGGCTAATACAAAAGGTGATAGAGATGCTCAAACCAGTAGCACACTTATATAGACTCATCATTGCTATACTTGGACTCTCATCGCAGTAGTCCATAATAACTCTAGGTAGGCATTAATCCCTAGCACCACATCCTTTACTTCAGACACGAATCCGGTCTTGGCTTCCTCACCATATCCAATCCTAAGGGTTATCTTATGGTTAGGTCTATTTTTAGTGTTGGAAATTTCATGACAATGTGTTGTTCATTATTCCTAAGGTGTCCTTGGTTATTCTCTTTGGGTGTGTGATCCTTTTTGGTCAAGTGAAATAATATTGTAGTAGTAAGCACAAGTTTAGCTTGATATTGGCTCATGCTAGAATTTTTCAACGAAGCTCACAGTGAAACTTGAGAGATATCAACAAAAATTTATCTCATGCCAAAAATTTTCAGAAATAGTTAGCACAATTTTGGTGAGATATCAACTAGAGTTGAAAATATTTACCAGCCCACTTCCTACTATATTAAACTGTTTTGACTACGAAGTTACTTATTTGACCGAAAAGTTTCTACATGTAGAGGGAGTCAACTTTTGAGATAAGAGGGGTAGACAATGATCAATTTCCTCTTATTTACAGAGAGCCCTGTGAGGGGTCCAAATTTTCAATGCTCATGGAGAGCACTAGTTGGAAAACCACAAACCATTTGAGAGATTTTTATATTTACATTTAATGATGCATTTGTGAAAGTTTTCAAAAATCTCACGACAACCTTTGAACACATTATTTGGCCTATAATCCTATTCGAACGAGATCGATACCAGCTGATCGACTATGGTTAAGATCCTAAGACAACATAGAAGTACAAATTATCCAAATATTTGATACACGTAAAAAATAAATGGTTTTGTTGCAACAAAGAGTCATTTATCAAACACGACCATCATTACCAATATTAATAACACAAACGGCAAAAAAATATAATTATATAAATATTGGTCAAGAAAAAAACTTCAAGAAAGAAATAAACAATTATTGAGAAAACACTTTGAGCTTCTCAAACTAATAAAAAGTAAATTTACTGATGAAAATCAACTTACAGCCTACAAATTTAAATGTACTAATTCATAACCGACTTACTCCTCTATATTAACTCTTATCAAAGAACTCTTCGAATTTGCTACCGACAACAAAATCAAATGTCTTCCAGCCTTCTCATGAACTTCACTTTACCCACGAATCTCCAACACTTCTATAACTCCAATGTTGATGATAATCACAAAACCTTGAAGGTTTACAAGCTAGAAGAAATGTTTAAAATGTTTTGGAGATTTTGGGAACAAGATAACCTAAGCTTTTCTATCTCTCAAATAAAAGGCATCTTCTCTTTGAATAATCTCTCCTCTCATAATGTTCCACACTCCTTAGGTAAAGAAATCAAAAGAGGCATTAGGTTAAGAGAAGAAATGATGCAGATATAGTGGATATAGAAAAATCAGGGTTTAAAAATGCAAGGGAACAAAATCGGTTTAGTAGCGTAAGAATGGTAGCTCAAACGACATCTCGAACGCACATCAACAATTGAATGCCAACAAAGGTCACAAACCAAAGTTCTTGGAAAATAGCATTTGGTTTGCAGTCCAAACAAAACAAGAAGGAGCAATAGCGTTTGAACGTCAATTTGAATGCCACAATAAAAAGTTTCTAGAAAATAGTGTTCACTTTATTGTTCAAACGAGACAACATTCGAGCTATAGGTTGAACGCCAACAGCAAAAACATTAATTTGAGCATTAATTTCCACCATGGTTTGATCCATCATAAACGAGCTTGTTTAGAGTCCCATAAGAGCACTAACTAATAAAAAAATATCCAAATACAACTCAACTAGGGCAACCATTTTGTTAGAAAAAATTGGCTAATACAACGAGCCTAACAGTATAGAGTTTTGATGTGTGGCTATACATAGAATTAAAACTTTTTCAATTGGAATAATCAGTTTGAAAATTCATTAGTCATTGAAGAAATACCCCAAAAACTTGAATCCATGGCTTCGAGGTGCTAATCCAAAGTGAGATCTTCAATAGAAATTATGCGTAAGAGGAAGTCAGCTAATGGGTCTACTACATCTTTACTTATTGAAAAATAAGTTGACGATATAATAGATTTGTTTTTTATTGTCTTGAGAAGCTAAAACAATTTTTTTTCAAAACGGAATGGTTCTTAAGTTTCCTTTTGTCAATAAGATCATTTGCCAAAGTGGATCTAATCCCAAATTTTCACTAATGATTCACTAGCATTACCTTCACCATTTACAGAATCTGAATTTCGGCTTCAGATAGTATTTGTCAATGGCCAAAGTTGGAATTGGACAATATCAATGAAAGAGTGTAAAGCATTGAACCAAATGGCCAAAACATTCTTGTCAACCACTGAAAAAATACCAATTTTAAATGTCAACTAGTGTTGGGAATTTTTATCACAATTCTTTATGGGCATTTTCTAATCTTATAAGACTGATTGTGTATCGCTCAATCTATCAAGAAAAACTGGTAATCCAAAAACAGGAGTGATTGCAGATATTTGGTGTAGCCGCATCTTAGTCACATTGGATTCCGTAATTGTGGAAGAATAAAAGAATCATATGAACGTCCTGTTAGAGTATTTGATGGGCAGGACTCTCAACCAAATCATCCACATTGTCTAGGAACCTACTTTCAACACATAACCAGCCACCAAAATTAAAAAAAAAAAAAAAATGTTGGGACGTATTGAGGATAGAAGGCCCTTCCTACATTCAACCAACCAATAGCTACAAATCCAAGTTCAGGATGGAGCAGGCCATTGTCATCAAAAATATTGAATGGCCAACGAGCTAGTATTATTGCTAATCTCACAGGAAATAATTGTTTCAGTCAAGCTAGAGAGGAATTGATCATGAGAAACTAGCAATGGATGAATGAAGTTAATTAGGAAAAACGCCACAAATAGACAATTGGTGGGTGACGAAGATGGTGAGGTACTCGTGTGTAGACATTGGACGGATTCAGGGGGCCAACCCTTCTCCCAGAGGGGTTGAATCTGTTGGGGGTCACTTCTGTGTGGAAGTCCTAATGGTCGGAGGATTCAGATGGAGTACGAGGACATTGTGTGCTACTGAAATCTGCAGACTTGTGCGTTAAATGTCCACAGACTATGCATAAGGAATTCCGGTCAACATGATATTGACCGGTTGAAGATATGGGGATTTGCTCAGCATTACCCATGGATCTCAGGAGGACAACTGGACGGTCAACGTGGGCGTTGACCGGCCAAGTGAAGAAGACGGTCAATGGGGCATTAACCGACTGAGAATAGAAATGCTGAACAGCTGTCTTCTCCAAATGGCATGTAGTTAACATTTCTGATTGGGCAGTTAGGAAACGTCATTTTTAGAAAGACAACAAGTCATCCGCAGAGGCATGCATGTGTCGCCTACTGCCTGAAGGGCGTGTGCCCACTGCTGCAGGTTTTGGGAGTTGAGCTCCAACCACCATATTGAGTTGGTGGTTGCTCATTTTGTTGAAAGAGTATATATATATATATATATTATACTTGAGCATTGTATGATATATCTGTAATAGATGAGAACAAGAGAGAGTGAAAAACTGTGAAGAAAAACGAGAGCAGTGAGTGAAAAGACTAAGTGTTGGATTCTTTGTATTTATCGTACTCTGTTCTTCGATTTTGTCTCTTAGGCTTATGTATCCGTGTGGTGTGTGTAACCAATCTCATATAGTGGATCCTCTTTTGTGAACTGTCCCGTGAGATTTTACTTAATTAAGAAGGATTTTTCACATAAAATCTTGTATATTCAATTTTTCTTCTTCTTCCTTCACTTTACTGTGTGTGTGCAATTCTGTGCATTCTGTTCGACCGCCCATTTTGCGCCAGCAAGTGGTATCAGAGAGCACGGTTGAGAACTCCGTTTGAATGGCGTCGTCGTCTTCAAAGAATTTGTCATTTAGTGTGGAGCAATTCAACGAGTAAGGTAACTTTATCCTCTAGTAAGAGATGGTGAAGAACATCTTGACTCGAGAAGATACGGTGAAAGCATTGTGGAAGAAGGAAGAAAAGTCGGAGAACATGACGGAGGAAGAATGGCAAGACAAAAGAGATCTTACCAACTGTACTATAAAACTATGTCTGGCAGACAACACGCTCTAAGAGATCCTCGACCTAACAGACCTGGCGGAGGTCTGGGAGAAACTGAAAAGTCGGCACAAGTCCAAGTCATTGACAACCAGGCTACACGTGAAGAAGCAGTTCTATGGCCTATGGTTGTCGAAAGGATGGAGCTTTGAGAAGTACTTGGACGAGTTTAATAAGATAGTAATACAGATGTCGGCTCTTGACGAGGAGATCAAGGAGGAGGATAAGGCATTGGTATTGCTAGCTTCTCTGCCAGCTTCATATGACAATATTGTCACAACTTTGTTGTTTGAAAAAGATACACTAAAGTTGGATGAGGTCATTACTTCCTTACTCATGAATGAGTCAAGACGGTCATAAGGGGCCTCAACGTTTTTGCATTCTGAGGTACTTGTAATCGAGTATAAGGGAAGGAGTAGAGGACGCAACCAGAAGCCTGGAGAGAAGGGACGCAATAAATCTCGATCAATGTATCAAAACCTTAAATGCCGTCACTGTGGCAAGAAGGGTCACATCAAGAAGCATTGTTTCAAAAGGAAGCGTGAAAATACAGAGGAGAAAGGAGAAAAAGGATGATGAGAAAAAAAGTCTTCAGTCTCAATGGTTACAGGAGGCGATCTCCTACTGACGTGTAAAGAGAACGTGGCAAGTCTAAGGACCATGAGTCCGGTTGGGTGATTGATTCTGGTGTCTCTTTGCATATCACATCCAAAAGAGGACTGTTCACATCCTCCACTTCAAGAGATTTTAGAATAATAAGGATGAAAAATGAAAGAACATCCCAAATCTTTGGCAAAGGTGACGTCATACTGGTTACCAACAATAGGACGAAGCTGCTATTGAAAGATGTACGACATGTCCCTGACTTCCGGCTGAACATAATTTCAACCGGCTGGCTGAATGATGAAGGTTACTCTAATACCTTCTGTGAAGGTGAGTGAAAATTGACCAGAAGGTCTCTGATTGTGGTAAGAGGAAAGAAGTGCTCCGGCCTGTATGTAATGAAGGTGTGTGCAGTGGCAAAAGACGTGAGTGCCACTACCAGCAAGGAGTCCAAGGATCTATGGTACTGTAGGTTGGGCTACGTGAGTGAACACGGATTGTGTCATTTGGTCAGGAAGGGCCTTATCCCAATAGTGGAAGAAGACGGATTGAGGATGTGTCCTCATTACATGGTTGGGAAGTAAAGGAGGGTTCCTCTATAAGGGCTGAAGCACTCGACCTGGTTTATACAGATATATGTGGGACATTCAAAGAGAAGTCTTTTGGTGAAACTCAATACTTCGTATCCTTCATTAACAATTGTTCCAGAAAGCTGTGGGTTTACCCATTGAAAACCAAGGATCAAATTCTCAATATATTTGAACAGTTTAATACTCTGGTGGAGCGTCAGACGGTAAAGAAACTCAAGATCGTCCGAAGTGACAACGGAGGTGAATACATTGGGACATTTGATACCTACAGTCGATCTCATGGCATTAGGCATCAGAAGACACCACCAAAAATGCCACAGTTAAATGGAGTGGCCGAGCGGATAAACTGCACAGTTTTGGAGAGAGTGAGATGCATGCTTTCTGAGGCTAAACTTCTTACATCCTTTTGGGCAGAAGCATTGAAGACAGCAGCCTATGTCATTAATAGGTCGCCCAATAAGTCACTAAAGGGTGAAGTGCCGGAGAAGATATGGTCAGGAAATCAGCCTTATTATGACCATCTACGAGTGTTTGGATGTAAAGCCTTTGTTCATATCTCAAAAGATGAAAGAATCAAGTTGGAGCCAAAGATGATACAATATGTCTTTCTAGGCTATGGGGAAGATGAATTGGGCTATAGATTTTATGACCCAATTGAGAGAAAATTTATCCAGTCAAGTGATGTAACCTTTTTTGAGGATAAAACGATTGAAGACATTGGTAAGAAGACCAAGCCTGATGGTGGCTGGACAGACAAAGTGAGTGTTGAAATTGTCCGTCAAATACCTTTGCAGGACGAGGACAATGGCCCAGGAGTAGCCAAGGACAATAATGAGTCGGTTACAGCACCTGACGAGGACGAGGACTAAGTCGTTCTTCAACCGAACGAGGAGGTTCCTGTTCGACGATCTTTGAGGAACAGACGGCGGTCCTTCCGTCTGCCATCTAGTGAATATGTCCTATTCACTGATGTCAGAGAATCTGAAACTTTTGAAGAGGCTATAAAGGATGTGAATAAGGAGAGATAGCTGGAAGCCATGGAAGACAAAATAAGCTCTCTCAATGAAAATCATACTTTTGATTTGGCAGAACTGTCCAAGGTGAAGAGAGTTCTATGGAATAAGTGGGTTTTCCGGTTGAAGACATCCGAGGACACCATACAACTGAGGTACAAGGCGCGACTAGTGGTAAAAGGTTTAATCAACGGAAAGGGGTTGATTTTGATGAGATTTTTGCCCCGGTGGTGAAAATGTCTTCCATCAGAGTTGTGCTAGGCTTAGCTGCTACTCGGAATCTGAAGGTGGAGTAGATGGATGTCCGGACGGCTTTCCTCCATGGTGAACTTGAAGAGAAAATTTACATGGAGCAGTCGGAAGGATTCTAGGTTTAGGGGAAGGAACGACTTGTTTGTCGCCAAAGGAAAAGCCTATATGGATTAAAACAGGCTCCTAGATAATGATACAAGAAGTTTGAGTCGGTTATGATCAGTCAGGGATAACAGAAGACTACTTTTGACCACTGTGTATTTACATAGAGTTTTTTCGAGGATGACTTTGTCATCTTTCTTCTTTATGTGGATGATATGTTGATCGTTGGAAGAAATGATATTCCGATAAAGGAATTGAGGGAGCAATTTGGACAGTTATTTGCCATAAAGGACTTGGGGTCGATGAAACAGATTCTTGACATCAGAATTATTCATAACCAAGAGGCAAGGACACTATGGCTGTCTCAAGAAAGCTACATTGAAATGGTGCTCCAACATTTCAATATGGACAAGTCCAAGCCTATAAGCACACCGCTGACAAACCATTACAGACTAAGTAGTCACCAATGTCCGTCCTTGGATATTGAGAAAGCATATATGAAAGGCGTAACTTACTCATCAGCTGTAAGAAGCTTGATGTATGCCTTGGTATGTACGAAGTCGGACATAGCACACACAGTTGGCATCTTCAGCCATTTTTTGTCAAACCCAGGAATGGAGTATTGGCCCGCGGTCAAATGGATAATGAGATATATTCGAGAAACTTCCAAGAGGTGTCTGTGTCTTGGAAGTGATAGGCCTTAGTTAGTAGGATATTCAGATACTGATATGGTCGGAGACATTGACTTACGTAAGTTCACCTCAGGATACTTGATGAAATTTGCTGAAGGTGCAGTTTCCTAACAATCAAAACTGTAGAAGTGTATCGCCCTTTCTACTACTGAGACCGAGTACATTGTAATGACAGAAACTTGCAAAGAGATGTTGTGGATGAAAAAATTCATCCAAGAACTGAGCTTCAGATAGAAAAAGTATGAGATATTTTGTGATAGTCAGAGTGCCATACATTTTTGCAAGAACTCCTCATTCCATTCTAGATCGAAGCATATAGATGTTTGATACCATTGAGTGAGAGATGTTATTGAAGCGGGTTTGCTGTCACTAGATAAGGTTGGGACTGAAGAAAATGGCGTGTACATGTTAACCAAGGTTTTACCGAAAGGTAAAAATGAAGTTTGCTGCAGTTTGGCTAGGGTGATGGATTCTAATTTCCCACGGTCGTGAGAGAAAGTTTATTTGGGGTCACTCCCGTATGGAAGTCCTAATGACTGGAGTAATCAGACGAAGTACGAGGACCTTGCGTGCTACTGAGGTCTGCGGACTTATGCGTTGAATGTCCGCAGACTATAAATAAGGAATTCTGGTCAACATGATGTTGACCGGCTGAAAACACGAGGATTCGCTCAGCATTACCCATGGATCTTAAGAGGACGATCGGATGGTCAACGTGGGCGTTGACCAGCCAAGTGAAGAAAACGGTCAATGTGGGCGTTGACCAGCCAAATAAAGAAGACAGTCAACGGGGTATTGACCAGCTGAGAATAGAAATGTTGAATGGCTGTCTTCTCCAAATGACGTGCAGTTGACCTTCCCGATTGGGCAGTTAGGAGACATCATTCTTGGGAAGACAACAAGTCATCTGCAGAAGCATGCATGCGCCGCTTGCTGCCCTATAGGGCGTGTGCCCACCGCTGCAAGTTTTGGGAGTTGTGCTCCAACCACCATGCTGAGTTGGTGGTTACTCATTTTGCTGAAGGAGTATATATATATATATATTATACTTGAGCATTGTATGATGTATCTGTAATAGATGAGAACAAAAGTGAGTGAAAAACTGTGAAGAAAAAAGAGAGCAGTGAGTGAAAAGACTTAAGTGTTTGATTCTTTGTATTTCTCGTACTTTGTTCTTCGGTTTTGCCTCTAGGGTTTGTGTAGCTGTGTGGTGTGTGTAACCAATCTCATATAGTGGATCCTCTTTTGTGGATTAAGTGTCCCGTGATTTTTTCCTTAATTGAGAAGGATTTTTTACGTAAAATTGTGTGTTCAATTCTTTTTCTTCTTCTTCCTTTACTTTACTGTGTGTGTGTGATTCTATGCATTCTGTCCAACTGCCCCTTCTGCGCCAACAGCGTCTACCCTTCTCTTTGTCAGTCATCCGATTTTGATCGGATAGCTAATAATTTTTGAATTTTTTTAAGAAAAATAATTTTTTTTAAAAAATAAAATTTCTTTTTTCTTAAAAAAATTCAACAACTTTCAACCATCAAATCAAAATTAAACTGTTAACAAGGGGGGGGGGGTCGACTCTACCCTTTCCTAGAGGGGTCGGCTTCCCTGTTCCGACATTAGTCCTAAGTACCTGACACCAAGTTCAAATTGAGGAAATCAGAATAGCAATAGCATGCATGCCTCGCTACTTCCACTAAATTATACGAAAAACTCCCTACAAGATTATCAAACAAGAGGTGGAGTTGCAGGTGACTATATTCAAATTTCACGTCGCTACAACAAAAATTTCCATTACTTCCGCTGAAGTCATTTTACAGGATATATACCTTGGTACTTTGTTTTGTTGAAAACAGCAAACGTAAATAATCACACTAGATTGGTTAGTATTGCTTTGGGGGAAATTTTCCAGCAGTTACATATCATTGTCCATTCACGTCCACCTCATTTACCCTTCAAGGTAGAAGTAGAACATAAAACCTCATCGATCTAAGCTCGGAAGAAACGAAAGTGAACCAGAAGTCAAATAGCAGAAAACAGAGCCAATATCTCCAGAAAGTGAGACGTAATAAGCCAAAATAGTATGGCACAAAATCGGCCACAAAAATCTTTTACAACATCGCCATACGAATCTCCAAAGCCCATTCTTAGCTTTTTTTCCCTATCCCATTACTTCAGAGAAATGGTCAAAAGAAAGCATAGAGACTTTTTTTCCCAAAAAAGACGATGATTTTAACAATGAAACAGAGAAGAATAGAAGAGTTATTACGGTATACCTGGAAAAACAGAAACAAAGAGGGGGGGGGGAGAGAGAGAGAGAGAAGAGAGAGAGATCATGTTACCCAGGATCTCGATTAAGCATGTCACAGATCTCGATGTTCATCGCCCAATCAGGGCCGATCAACATGTCACTTGTAGCTCTTTCAACAATTGAATTCACCATCTTTATCCCGCGTCAAGGCCTCCAAAAAAGATCACCAACACACAATTTTCGATCACCGATAACGAGTTCGGGATATACCACCAATTTTCCCGCTAACCTCCCTATCGACACACAGTTTCTCTCGATCACAACAGACCCAAAAAAATTTATAAACACATAAACCGATGACTCTCTCTCCTCTCCTCGTGTCTCCCCTCTCGAGGGGATCGGTGATGCCCTTCCTTTCTGTTTTAGGAAACAATTTCGCGAGATTTTTCACAACGGCATTATTCGTGGGTGTATCAGTTTTTGAAAACAGAAGTCAGAAAGGAATAAGTATTGACACGTGTCATATTCCTACGTCAAACGTGACTTTAGCAGCCTGCCAATGTCTCCGGTACCGTTGGATCAGCCTGACAATTTCTCCTCGTGGCGTCACTGTTTAATCCGGTGCTCCGATCGTTTCCCAAAGAAAAGTAAATAAAATATTTGTCATTTAATTCTTAGAAATATTTTAGATTAAAAGTTAAGAGCTTGTTGTATATCTAATTATTA